>JANIWQ010000022.1:0-106113 GCA_030555725.1 Pichia sp. yHMH446
TTGCGCCTTGGCGTACTTGTCGCACAGTTTTTTTTTCCAATGTTACGACCACCTCCGGCACTCACACGCACTGACCCCGGTCGCACGTGACGCCGGCGACAGTCTGCGTCGGTCGACGCGGTGGTCACGTGCTTGTGTGTCACGTGGGGCACTCAAGTCACGTGAGCCATTTACGTCACGTGGGCACTCACGTCACGTGTGTCTTTGTCACGTGAGCAGAGGCTTTTGCGGTCGCGGGGCTTTGCTGCTGCAGCTCTGTTGCGTCACTGTGGGGCGTAGTGAGGAAGCGTTACTCTATCTACTACTATTCTATATTCCCTCTTCTGAATTCTATATATAGCTGGCACAAACATACAGGGTCCACCGCTGCGCCCCGTCATCTGCATCTGCATCTCCATCCACTGCCGCATCTGCTGTTGCTGTCTGACCGCACTGCCAGCACCCTGGCAACCCCTTCCCCCAGCTCTTCCTGCATCGTGTATCGTGTATCCTTATCCAGTACAGCGCACTTCTCCTGGCCTGCGGCGGCTCCCAGCTGGCTCGCGCCCGTGTGCACTGCACTATTTTTAGAGTTCGCACATCCGTAACCGCGACTATCTTTTTATGCACCGCTAGAACTACACTCAGTAATATACTACTATATTTCACGTAGTCAACTACCAGCTTCACCACTTTCATCCACACTTCTCAACACCGTGGATACACTCGTCACCGACATCTGCAGTCTTTAGAGTCCTTCCTACTTATCAGAATCCTCCTACACTGCTCACACTGCAGGATCCACTAACCACCTCCTTCCCCATTATCACTCCCACTCTCACTCACTCTCACTCTACCACCCATTCAACTTCCTCTACTCCGGAAAAGAAACAAAAGTTCAAAAAAAAATAGTACTTTGTACCCACACAGCAACAACGATACTATATCACACAGACACACACCACGCACACCACCATGCAGATACTCAACTTCATATCTTCACTATCCCTCATACTGCTACATCTGTCGCATCTCGTCTCAGCTGATAAATTCCTTAAATCTGAGAGTTTGCTCACCTGTATGGAAAACTCTCAGTTCAGTGCAACTTTCTTCGATGTTTTATACTACCCTGACAATACAACAGCGGTTTTCACTATAGATGGTTTCTCGTCAATTTCAGGTAATATTAAGGCTACTTTTGAATTGATCGTTTATGGATTATCTGTTTATACCGATAATCTTGATCTATGTTCTTTAGATGTCGATACAATTTGTCCAATAACTTCAGGTCATATCAATGTTCAAGGTATCTATAAGATTACATCTGATTTAACAACTAAAATCCCTTCAGTTGCTTATTCAATCCCTGATTTAGATGCTTACGTTAAAGTTTTAGTCTATTCAGTGGATGATAAAAATGATTCAACTCCATTAGCTTGTATGAGAGCTGAAGTTAGTAACGGTAAAACTGTTCAAACGAGGTACGCTGGTTGGCCAATTGCTTGCGTCTCAGGTTTTGGTTTAATAGTTTCCTCCTTTGTTTCAATTACTGGTCATTCAACAACTGCTTCTCATATTGCTTCAAATGCTGCTTCTTTATTCATTTATTTCCAAAATTTAGCTATAATGGCAATGATGGGTGTAGCTTCTGTACCTCCAATTGCTGCTGCTTGGGCTCAAAATTTTATGTGGTCTTTAGGTATAATTCAAACTAAATTTATGCAAGATATGATTTTCTGGTACGTTCAAGCAACCGGTGGTAAAGTTTCTTCTTTATTACCAAATATAAATATTTTGTCAATATCTGTTCAAAAATTAAAGAAATTATTAGTTAAAAGGGCAATTACAGCTGAAGCTGCTTCAGATGATTTCACTAATGATCCTGAACTTTATTATACTGATGAATATAAATTAAGTGCTAAAACTTTGGTTTTAAGAGGTATTCAAAGAGTCGCATTTTTAGCTAAAATTGAAATCTCAAATTTATTCATGACAGGTATCATTTTCTTCCTTTTCATTGGTTTCCTATTGATTGTACTTATCTCAATTTTCAAAGGTATCTGTAGTATCTTAGTTAGATCTGGTACAATCAAACCACATAGATTCTCATATTTTAAATCAAATTGGATTCTAATTATTAAAGGTTCACTTTACAGATATTTTGAAATTACTTTCTCAACTGTTGTATTATTATGTGTTTGGGAATTCACTCAAAATAATTCAAAAGGTTGTATGGCATTCGCTGTTATCATTTTCATTACAGTTATCGTACTTATAGCTTATGCAACTTTTAGAATCTTCTTTGAAGGTTTAAAATCTATTAATCAATTCCAAAATCCTGCTTACCTTTTATTCGGTAATGATAAATTTTATTTCAAATATGGTTTCCTTTATTCTCAATACCTTGCTAAAAAATATTATTGGGTTGCATTACGTTTCACTTATTTATTCGTTAGAGCTATTTTAATTGCTGCAACTCAAAATAGTGGTAAAGTTTGTGCCGTTATTATATTCGTTATTGAAATTTTCCATACTGCTGCTGTTATCATTTTTAGACCTTTCATGGATAAACGTACAAATATTTTCAATATTTTCATTGCAATTGTTAATTTAATTAATTCAATTTTCTTTTTATTTTATTCAAATGTTTTCAAACAACCACCTGTTGTTTCAGCTGTTGCAGGTGTAGTTTATTTCGTTTTAAATGCAATTTTCGCACTAATTTTATTAATTTTCACAATTGTTACTTGTACACTTGCATTATTACATAAAAATCCTGATGTTCATTATGAAACTGTTAAAGATGATCGTAATGCTTTCATGAATTTTGAAAATCAACAAAATGGTGATGGTGATATGGAATTATCAGCTTTAGGTGCAACTGCTTTACAAGGTCAAGATAGAGAAATGATTTTCAATAGTTTTAATGAAAAGCCAAGATTAAATCCTTATGAAATTGAAAATTCAAATTCAGATTCAAGGGCTCATTTACAACCTTATAATCCAGATTATAGTAATGAAAGTTCAGTACCTATAAGTAATTCAAAGGCAAATCCTTTCTCCAATACAAGGGACATAGATGATGATGATGATGATGATTATAGTTCCAACTCTCAAAATAGTGATTCATACGATCGTGAGAATCCATTCAGTTATAACAACAATCGCAGGAATCGTATATAATTTTCACCTACAAACAAGAGAGAAACAAAAAGCTCACTCACCTTTACTAAAAATCAATATTTCGAAACATAGTGAAATTAACTGAAGATAGGAGGAAATTCACAGCTTATTCTATTATTCAAAACTTTCTCCCAATCACGTTGCATTTACTATGCTATCGCCATTATTTACTTCCCTGTAAACTCAACTCATGCTTTGTATTTTAGTGTACTCTTTTATTTTTTTTAACTAAACTACTTTTTTACTTTCGCTTATATGCATTACATATATTTTTTAACAACAACTTTTAATTCTGAAACCTGTACTTAACTCCGACCCACAACCAAATAACCTTCTATGCTGTCTACATGTCAGATAATGACGATTCAATATGGGGTAGTCTTACTGACTCCATGATGAACAAAGCTTTAGAGAAATTTGAAAATGGTGAAACTGCGGGAAATCCGAGAACAGATACAATTATTAAATTAACTGATAACGGTCAATCAACTGATATTGATACCGATATTGATGTTGAAATCAACGACGATAATACTGATAAAGATTGGAAAACTATGGATAACTCACAGTTTATCAGTTTCGTCAATTTAATATCACAAAATCATACTTTAAATACAACAAGTTTAATTGATTCAGATATTACTAATATTGATTATAAAAATAACAATAATATACTTGCTAATCAAATATCTACAAAATCCAGCAAATCAAGCACATCACAGATTGATTCATCACCTATTCAATTTGCTCAAATGATGAACCCGGTCGAACTTGAAAATACGGATGCCGATCCTGATGGCGACGCTGATAAGGATATAGATATCGACATTGATATCGATGATGAAGCCGTTGAAGCTGCGGAAGAAGTACTTGAAAATGCTGATGATTATGCATTTGAAGATTACGAAGGTTATTTTGGAGCTAAGAATAAGAAACAATTAGAACAAGGTATCGAATTAGCTAATTTCCTTAAAAAATCAACAGGTATTAAAGATTACCCGAAAATTTTCCAAAATTGTAAAATTCATGTCAATGGTAGAACTGATCCTGATATTCTACAATTAAGGAAATTGATTGTTTTATATGGTGGTACTTATGTTCATTATTTGTCTTCTAAAAAATCAATTACTCATATAGTCGCTGAATCTTTACCCCCAAGAAAGAGAATCCAATTCGGTAATTGTAAAGTTGTTACACCTAAATGGATAGTTGAAAGTATTGCTTCTGGTAAATTTTTGAATTGGGTGAATTTTAGATTAGAACAATTGGGTGACAATGGTCAGAAAACTATCGATTTCAATAGAAATGTTGAACAAAGTCATGATAATGTTGATGCAGAAGTTAGTCTCAACGACAAATCTCAACCTATTGATCATGAGGATGACAATATTGAAAATGGGAATGTCAGTGACATTGTTGAGAAAATTAATGAAGAGTTAAAATATGAAACACCTTTTAATGAGTCAGAAGATTTACTCTCACAAGAGCTTAATCGTCGACGAATCAATGCAAATCATCCTGATTTTTTATCAATTTTCTTTGCTAAATCTAGACTCCATCATTTAAGTACTTGGAAAGCAGATTTACAATCTAAATTCCTAAACAGAGCTTTAGAAACTTTCAAACCTAAAAAAAATGAGAATAATAGTAACCTTGACAAAATTATCTTACATGTCGACTTTGATTGCTTTTTCGCAACTGTTTCAGCTCAATTTCAAAATCCACCACTTGATATTAATAAGATTCCTTGTTGTGTCACTCATGGAGGATCTTCTGCAGATATAGCTTCATGTAACTACGTTGCTAGGAAATTCGGTATACGAAATGGAATGTGGATGTCAAGAGCTAAACTTTTATGTCCTGAAATTGTATCTCTACCTTATAATTTTGAAGCATATGAAAAAATATCAAATAAATTTTATGATTATTTGTTGTCTCTGAAAGTTGATTCCATTCTCCCTGTTAGTATCGATGAAGCACTTGTTGACATAACATCTTTATGTAAAGAAAATGATCCAAAAAATGTCATCCAAAAACTGAAAATTGAATTAGATGAAATTACAGGCTGTTCATTGAGTTTGGGAGCAGGGAAAAATGTACTTTTAGCCAAGTTAGCATTGCGTCACGCAAAACCAAACGGTATATATTATATCCCCAATGATTCAGCTAAAATTGAAATGTTCCTAGATGATATTAGCGTTAAAAATTTACCTGGATTTGGTGATAAACTATTCGATAAACTATCTTCGCTTTTTGGAGATGATCATGATGATATAACTCTTAAACAACTAAGAAAAATCGATTTAATGAAACTATCTGCAACTTTTGGTACTAAAATGGGACAAAAGCTTTACAATTACAGTCGTGGTATAGATGATACCTCAATTGATATAACAGCCGATCCTGAAAAATTTCAGCGGAAATCATTAAATATTGACGTCAATTGGGGTATTAGATTTCAAAAAGATAGTGAAGTTGAAAACTTTCTTCAAAGAATGGCAGTTGAGCTTTGCAAAAGATTACTCAATATTGATATGATTGGATCAATGCTTACTCTAAAGTTATCAGTACGGCATCCCGATGCGCCAATCGAACCTCCAAAATATATGGGGATGGGTCGTTGCACTTTTGTATCTAAATCTTCAAGACTTGGCATTGCTACTCGTGAAGTTGGAATAGTAGCATCTGAGCTAAAGTATCTCTGGCGATTTTTTAATGTTGACCCAGGAGAATTGAGAGGGGTCGGTGTTGGAATGACTAAACTTCAAAAAGCAGAGCAATCAGCTGTAAAAGTCGACAATCAGATGAAACTAATATTTCCAAACGCAAAAAGTAAAGAATTTAATCATAATAAAATATCAATTTTAGATGCTAAACCAGATCTACAACCTATCGATAAATTTTCAAAACACATTTTGAAGTTGAATGAAATACCAGTTACTCCGAAGAAAAAAAGAATACACGTTGATTACTCCAGTGAGGAAATCGATTGGGAAGTTTTTGAGAACCTACCTTTTGAACTGCAGGTAGAGATCAAGGAAGAACTTCGACGTAGGAATTTGCAAGCATCCCCACCAAGGAAAAAAGTTTTCAAAAAAAATGATATAGCTAATCTATTATCGCCACAAAAGAAAACACCTGCAAAACAACAATCACAAGTGTTTGACTATGTATCGCCCGAGAAAATCAAGGAAAAAAGGGAAAATCGATTGGTGTTCCAAGGGATCAACATTGAAAACGAAGAAGCTATTGTTGGAAAGCTTTTGTTTTGGATGGATTTTACCTTAACTAATGAAGAACCATTTGATGCACAGGACTTAACATTGTTCAATGATTTTATGGTCAAACTAATCAAAAACAATGAACTCTTGTTCCTGATTCGTGTTGTTCGCCGTATGAAATTCCATCTAAAATTCAATGTTGACAAACTAGGTTATTCCAAATGGCAATTGGTGCTTGGTAACTTAGATCAACTGATTAAGGAACAATCATTCGTTAAATTTGAGTTCACATTCTAAATAATTCTATAAAAGGTTTCTACGAGACATCTTTAACAATCAACTCTTTAGGGGCTCTTTGAGCCCATTCTGTCCACGATCCATCGTATATAGCAATCTTATTAGAGTCCATACCACATAATTGCATTGCTGTTCTCACAACACATGCAGTTACACCTGTTCCACACATAACAATTACATGTTGAGAATCATCAACATTATGTTTTTTGAAAATGCTATTTAGGGACATTGTAGACAAGAATGATTTATCAGGAGTTAACAACTCCGTAAAGGGAATATTTATTGCATTCTTTATATGCCCTGATGATAAACCTTCTCTTGGCTCAGATGCTTCGCCACTGAAACGAGGAGCTGATCTTGCATCAATCAAAATATATTCAGAACCAATCTTATTTTGTTCAACAAGAGCTAGCAGTTGTTCATAGCTAACTACTTTTGATTCATTAAAGCCCGCTTTGTAATCTGTTTTCGGTAAGTTACTTGGTGCTGTCACAATTTCTTCATCTATCAGTGAATTCGCATTATGTAACTTCATGACCAGGTTTGGATCAGATGTATTCTTACTGTAACCAGAAAAAGTATTCAGAAGATGAATCTTTTCGGAATCATGGCCAAAAACTTCAAACATCCAAGCAGCACGGCATAAACTGAAAATCCCTTGTTGATCATAAAAGAGTAGATGATGGTCGTTATTGATACCCAATTTTCCAACTTCTCGTTCAAACAGCTTCTTTGTAGGCAGCATATGTGGGAAATCAGATTCATGATCTTTGATTTTTTCAATATCAAAGAACACAGCATCCTTTATTCTCCTCTTTTGAAACTCATTGAAACCATTCATTGGAACATTAGGCATGAACCAAGTTGAATCAAGCGAGACAAGATTATCTTTGTGAGACTCGTGGAACTTTTCAAGGGATGCCGGGGCGATTAATGATAGCATTCGTGATTGTCTTGTATATGCAATCGTAAATTTAGTAGTTCTCTTGTTAAAAGCTGTTAGCATTTTCTACAGAGAGTAGGTTTTCAAGTGAAGAATTAACATCTACAATACCGGAGATCTTCGTTGGATTCAATTCAGCGATTGGAGTTTCTGGAGCGTAACTCGATTTTCGATTTTAGTATTTGTATCGTAACAAATTTCACATAAACTTGACACAACTTCAGTTACAATCTTTCAATTGAACTTGAAAACAACACCATGGCTCATGATGAGAATACAGATGATGTGCAGGATACTGAGTTTGATGCAGTATTGAGTGGCCAAATTGCGTCATTTGACAATATGTTTGACGGCACGACTCAACATGCTGAGAATGCAATTGATTTCAGTGACGAAGAAGAACTAGCAGAAGAGGAAGATACTGGAAAAGATAATACTGAAGGTAGTTTGAAACATCAGAATTCAGAAATTGATGATATATTCGGAATCGGTCATGATAATGAAGACGATGAAGAAGACAATTTTATGAAAGAATTGGAACAAGAAGCTATGGAAGGTGTTGAACCAGAAGGAAACAGTGGTAATATGCCAGAAGCTGTATTTGGTATGAATATACCCACAAATGTTGGTATACATGACTTAGATTTTGCTTCTAATTCAATTCTTGACGCTACAAAACAAATTGGTGATTCCGACATAGAACTCTCCGACGATGATGATATGGGAGGAAGTAATCAAACAGGTTTGAATAGAAGTTCAGAAGAAGAGAAAAGGCGAGCGATAGAGGAGAAAAAGAAGGAAGAAGAAGAGATTGATAGGAAAAGAAGAGAGTATATACTTAAACTATTCTATCCTTCTTTCAAGCCGAATTCGATTCTTAACTTTCAAGAACTATTTCCAATTGTCCCTTTAGATTTTTCATATCAGGAACCACCCCCAATTTCAAAGCCGCTTTTACCAAAGTCAATTCATTTTGAAGTAGATGATGATCAGAGCAAAGAATTTACAATGACAGCAAAACAGCTAAAAGATCAAATGAAACACAGAGGAAAGAAAAATGGAAACGCTCTGCCAGCGGTCAAAGTAATTACTATCGAAAACATTGAGCTACCTCAAGAAACCAAATTGGGAACTGATACGAAGAAACATTTCAAACCTATTCAATATGATACAGATTTGGTGATATCGACTGCAGATTGGTCTGATGAACAAATATTTGGATCATCAGACCAAGTGGAGTTACTGCCACCTAAAAAGAGGCTGAAAGTGGAAGCTACTGCACTTGATTCATGGATCGATGAAGATGATATGATTTTTGAAGGTACCTTAGATCTAGACCTAATCAACTTGAAGCTAGATATGAATGATCCAAACTTGATATTTGTAGACAAAACCACCAATATCACCCGTGAGCATCAACAAATAAATAGTTCTGCTAAGTTACCAATGACACAGAAACAGTTAGAAGCTAAATTCAACATATCCAATGATAAAGAATATGAAGTCCTAAAGATGCACCATCAAGCAAAGGTTAGAGCTACCATTGGTACATTGAACATTGAACATGCGCCACCAGCACTTCGCTTGCAGTCACCATTTTATAAGGTTACACCATCACCGAAAGAAAATCGTGCATACCATAGACCTCGTTTTGGTGTAAAGCCCAATGTCACCATTCATTTCTCTAAACCAAAAACTAGAAAAAAGAAAAGAGATAAAGGAAAGGACATTAATGAACTATTTGGAAAATCTACTGATCTCACATTGGGAGATACTGCGGTATTCTTTCTTTGTGAATACAGTGAGGAGTTCCCTCTTTCGTTGAGCAAATTTGGTATGGGAAGCAAATTCATAAACTATTATAGAAAAAGATCCGAAGATGATAATACCAGACCAAAGCTTTCTGTTGGTGAGACACATATTCTTGGTGTACATGACAGGTCACCATTTTGGAACTTTGGATTTGTGGAAAAGGGGAGTATAGTTCAAACACTTTATAACAAGCTCGTCAGAGCGCCTTTATTCCATCATGACTCATACTCAACTGACTTCTTACTAGTTAAATCCACGGGAGGCGGAGGTGGTCAAAGGTATTTCCTAAAGTCTCTCAACAACGTTTTCACTGTGGGACAAACTCTTCCAGCAATGGAAGTTCCAGGTCCACATTCCAGACGTGCAACAGCTATAACAAAAAGTAGGCTGAAAATGATCGCTTATCGAGCATTAAACTCTAATGAACAACATAGAATCACAGTTAAAGATATCTCGGAGCACTTTCCTAAACAATCAGATATGCAAATTAGACAACGTTTGAAGGAGTTTATGGAATATCAGAGGGGGGGTCCAGATCAAGGTTTTTGGAGACTCAAAAATGCAGATAAGCTTCCAAACTATGAACAAATTAGAAAAATGCTGCCCCCAGAGGATGTGTGTCTTTTGGAAGTGATGTTGTGGGGTCAACAAAAATTTGAAGATATCGATATGTTCAGAAGAGAAAGACTAGAGCCTGTAGATGGTAAAGAAAAGAAAGACGAAGATGAATCGACACGTCAACAACTAGCACCATGGAATACAACCAGAAATTTTATTCAAGCTACCCAAGGTAAAGCTATGCTACAAGTTCATTCGGATGATAGTAATGGTGACACGATCTCCTTTTTGAAAATTTCAATGAAAGGTGGTTTTTTGAAAAATTCAGATGGAAAAGATTCAAAAGCAGGTACTCCTGCTACATCTGGAACCCCAGCACCCACGCCGAGTGCTTCACATACATACAATGTTGCTGCGCAGCAAAAGCTTTATGATGAGCAAATAAAGAAGGTGTGGTACAACCAAATGCAACATCTTTCTAAGTTCAGGATAACAGATAAACCAAGAACTGTTGAACTCAACGAGCTTTCAGATCGTGAGCACTTGAATAAAGCAAACCGTGTAGTTGATGAAGAGGTTAACGAGAAACCAAGATATTTACGAATTACCAGGATGGTAAAGAATGCATACGGTATTAAAGAAAGAAAAATTCAGATAGTCAAAGATCCAAAAGTTGTGGAACTTTATGTGAAAAAGAAACAGGAGCAATTATTAGAGTCAAGTGCTGCTAGCGATCCAAACAGTATTGTTATTACCAACGATGAGGAAGAAAATATGAAGGTGAAAAAGAGGCTAGAACAAGAATTAGCTAAATTGCAGAAGCAAGCTGAAAAGAAAAAGAAAAAACAGACAGGTATTACTGCTGCTAACATTGATAGTGAAGGTCGAATCAGTGGTAAAGGTATCGGTAAAGGTAAATCCACAAGTAGGAGATGTGCCACTTGTGGTTCATTAGGCCATATTAGAACTAATAAAACCTGCCCATTGTATTATACAATTCATAACAAGTCAAACCCTAACTATATTCCTGGTAGTGAGAAGCAAGTCGAAGTGTTAAAACAACAGGGATTTGCTACACCTGTACCTTTACCTAAAAAAACAGTTTCTAGCCCTACAAAGCTACATTCTGAAACTGTTAATTCCACAAGTCCAAATGTAGAATAGATAAACTATATAAATCTTGATAACTTTGTTAATGAGCTAACGGTATTAATGGCGTAAACCTGGAATTGAAACTGAAAGATTGGATCTTACTTTTCCGCGTCAAGGGGAGAGTAAAGAATCAGCCAAAAGATCACAAGTCGGCATATGAATAAAACTACATACCACACAGACAAAACATTTTATATCGAAATACCAATTAGAATGGATAGTACAAAGAAATATATTCGAGTTTTTGATGCATTCCCCAAGACACCTCCAAGTGATCAAGTTAGGTCTGTTCGTGGATCATACTCTACTTTTGTTACCTATTTTTTTATGCTGTTTCTTATTTGGGTGGAAATTGGCGGTCATATCGATGGATATATAGATAAACAATACTCGGTCGATGATAAAATAAGAGAGAAAATTGATTTAAATATCGATATTATTGTTGCAATGCCGTGTAAATATCTAGATGCTAATGTGCGTGACATCACTGAAGATAGAATTCTTGCGGAAGAAATGCTTAGTTTTGAAGGTGTCAGAGTACCGCCATATTTTTGGTCTTTGACGCCAAACGAAAAGGACACCAAATCAGTTGAAATTGATGAGATTTTAGCCAATTCTCTTGAAGCTGATTTTGTTGCACAAGGAAGACGTGTAAATGTGGATTTACCAGCATGTCGAATTTCAGGTACAATTCCAATCAATAGAGTTCAAGGTGATTTCCATATTACTGCTGAAGGTTACGGATACATGGGTGCAAATGTTGCAGATGAATCTGAATTGAACTTAACACACATGATCAATGAATTCTCCTTTGGTATTTTTTATCCTTACATTGATAATACCCTCGATAAAACTTCACGTTCCACGGATAAAAAAAGGCATACTTTTCACTACAGTCTAAAGATTATCCCTTCGGTGTTTGGAAAGTTAGGACATGAAGTTGAAACTACACAGTATTCTGTTCAAATGTATGAAACCGATAACAAATACGTTCCAGGAATATTTTTCAAATATGATTTTGATCCAATTAAAATGTCCATTATAGAAAAGCGGATGTCGTTCCTTCAGTTTTTAACAAGGTTAGTGACAATAATCGGTGGACTTTGGGTGATAGCATCATGGGCTTACAGATTATCTGAGAAACTGATAGTCTTAACTTTGGGAAAAGAATTTGCGAGAAGAGGCGAAGAGAAGAAGGGTGGTTTACTTGATGCGGAGGATGAAGAATTTGAAACGATCTAGTTTATTAGTCTAATTAATTGTAGTAATATATGTATATAGACAAGGTTTACTTCTGTAATAATTTTGATGCTTCCTCCTTAGTCGATACAGCAGGAACAAATTCCGTAAACCTGTAGTATTCATCGTCATCAAATGTAACAATGTCCCAGTACTCATATATCATCATGTAACAAAACATCATCGACAACGAGCTGAATATGGTGCCGTCGACATAGTGATTCAAACTATTACATATCACATTACTGAATCCCAATAGTAATGCCTGTGCAGATGCAAAGAAAAAGCAAGTAAGTGAAAGTGCACCTAGGGCCCACCAATTGAAAACCAATGTGAAACAACAGATAATAATCTGGGAGATTAGCCAGATTCCAAGCATAACAGCATTGAAAACAAAATAGAACAAAAACAAAACTTTAGTATTGGATGGATTCAATGCTGTACCCCAACCCTTAAATGTTAAAATTGATATCAGATAGTTGACAAGAAAGACACAAATCGACGTGAAGTACAGAGAAAACATAGTTTTGAAAGATCCATCATCCCAAAAGTTGAAACTAGACAACCCAGCAAACAGTAAAGACCAACATACAACCGCTGTATTTGCTATTTCAAAACTCACAAAGTATGCGTAAGATCTAGAACCAGGGGGTGAAACACCAGTATCAATAATCAAGGTGATGATAACATGCGCTACCAAACTCCAAAAGAAAAAAAGCATTTCCTTACGAGCAACTGCCGTATATCGTAGCCTTACCAAGTAAATAATCATTAACAATATTATCAAATTTCCTATATTTATAAATGCAGTTCCAATTTCGAAAATCAATGTGTTCTCTAGAATCACAGATCTTGCGTAACATTTCGGTAATATCCCTTTCAATCCGCCGTTTGAAGAAGAGTCTGAGTGCAGCAACGTGCACAACGGTAGTGGTGTGTTCTCACAAAGTTTCACAAAGTTTCCAAAAGCCATATTGACGGAGACTCTCGTTGGTTTTCTTTATGGGATATAACATCAAGGGCAGCGTAGACATGCCTTCCAAGTTTGCTAGATCAAAGCCAAATTATATGTGACAGGAAGATACCTGAGGCAGCTTCAGGCCCCTCGCGCTTGAAAAAAAGAAATCCGAAACAGGCAATTGCGTGTTTAACCGCGCCCTAATTTCGTCTCGACAAATTTTTCAACTTTCTCTCAAGTCAAACACCCATTATTAGTTGTGAGTCGAGAAAGGGTGTGGGTGAAGAAGCCTTATTTGAATTTCCTTGGGCATACCCATCTGATATCAAAATATGAGTACCGTTGACAAGAAGCAATCTGGTTTAGCTAGAATCTTTGGACCTGCAGTTGCAGGTATCTGTGAAATTGGTGTTTTTCACCCAGTTGATACTATCTCCAAAAGATTGATGTCCAACACCACCAAGGTTAACAGTCTGGAAAAACTCAATGCTGTTATTTTCAAGGATAAGGCATCAGCGCCAGCTGGTCAAAGATTTTTTTCCCTTTTCCCAGGTCTAGGTTATGCTGCATGTTACAAGATTCTTCAAAGAATTTACAAATACGGTGGTCAACCAGTTGCTAATGAATTGTTGAGTGGTAACTTCAAACAAACTTATGATGATTTATTTGGACCAAAGACAGGTAAAGCTTTACTTTCTGCCTCTGCGGGTTCTTTGATTGGTATTGGTGAAGTTGTTCTTTTACCATTAGATGTTCTGAAAATTAAGAGACAAACAAACCCAGAAGCTTTCAAGGGTAGAGGTTTCTTGAAGATCATAAAAGATGAAGGTTTGAGTCTTTATAATGGTGCTGGTTGGACTGCAGCTAGAAATGCACCAGGTTCATTTGCATTATTTGGTGGTTCTGCTTTTGCAAAAGAATACATTTTTGGTTTAACTGATTACTCTAATGCTACCTGGTCTCAAAACTTTGTTGCGTCTATTTGTGGTGCATCCGCTTCTTTAATTGTTTCTGCCCCATTAGATGTTATCAAGACCAGAATTCAAAACAAGAACTTTGGATCCACAGAATCTGGTTTCACTATCATTAAGAATATGGTTGCGAACGAAGGCCCTACTGCTTTCTTCAAAGGTTTAACTCCAAAGTTATTGACTACTGGTCCAAAGTTGGTGTTTTCTTTTGCATTGGCACAAACCTTAATTCCAGCTTTCGATAAGTTATTGAAATAAGTTCAGTGAACATTAGTTTTCAAAATTCTCTAGAGTTCTTGTATATAAGTTAGTTCAACATTAATCAAATTACACTCATACACGTAATCAAATTATTAAAGTTTTATTTACAGGTACATCCTAAAGTCTATAAAAAAACACTATTAGTTTTCTTCCTTAAGAGTATTCTCAGACATTTTATTTAAATTTTCAGTTGCAGCTTTCAAATCTTTTGCATTTTTCTCTTCCTTAATTTGTTGTGCTAATTCTCTAATGTCATCGGTGAAACCGTCCAAGTAGTCGCTAACTGCATCGTAACCAGGTCCTGTGTTGACATTGTCCATAACTATATCCACTAGAGCATAATCAAAAGTTACATCATTCTTAGTAGCACTTATTTTGTTTGGTGTTGAGCTTGCGATATTATTCCAAGTTTGATCGGCCTTACTATCAAAAGCGGCATCAACTAATTTTTCAAGTTTCTCTTCCGTTATTGCAAAGTTAGCAGATGCATTGTATAGCTCCAATAATTTAGTTGCTCTTTCACTTTCAACTTCAAGTTTCGTTTGTAATCTATTTGATTGCTTCTTCAAGGCTAAAAGTTCCTTCTCTTCCTCAGTTCTTGGTCTAACTAATGGTCCTTCGAGATAACTTTCAATTGTTGGAGATGTGAAGATTTCAGCTCTAGATTCTTTATGTTGTGCTGATTCTGCGGCAATTTTCTCTTCCTCAAGTTTGCGCTGATTTTCGAGTTGTTCCTTTCTCTCTAGTCTTTTGACTTCAGTTTGATATGATTCCTTCAAATATTGTCTCCTCATTTCAGCATTTTTCAGTTTAAACTGTTGAGTTACTGGCATTTTACCAATTTCATCTTCGGTATACTTTTTAGCAGGCTCAGGAGCTGACTTTCTCAGTAATGTTTCTGGGGTAATTACTTTAGGTGGTACATAATCTCTAGTGACATTCTTTGGAGGTAAAATCCCATCTGCGTAACCAGAATCGGCGGGCTTTTTGTAGACTTGATGTTTATATGGTTGTTTGAAAATGTCTTTCGGTTTTGGTAATATACCAGATTTGCCACCAAATTTGAGTGCACCTTTACCCATGACTTGATATTAAAGAATGTGGAATTATATCAGCATTAATGCCAATTAGAGCAGATATCGGTAACTTATATTTTGTGCAAGGTAGACTGAAATTTCCATGAAAACTCAACTTGAGCGACTTTCATGAAAAACTGTAAGGGATTGATTTGTCGCGCCGATCGACCTCAACTTGTAAGATACCTAAATTTGTCTTGTTTAGCTTTCACTAGTGGTATAAACATTGAATATCTTCTGAAATGGTTATCCAATGTCGAGACGTATTCTTAGTGAGTCAACATTGACATCTAATATATATTTGAATGGACGAAATATACTTTCAGAGCGACAAAAAGATGAATTAAATGCATCTGTTTTGCAATATTTAAAACCAATTCTTAGCTCTTCACCAGAAATATTTGATTTGATCAAAGATAAGTTAACTGAAAGCCGAAACAGTTCTGAATCTACGAAACATGGATCTTTAATCCCGAAACCAGAGATACCAGATAATTATTTACAGAAAAAGTGGTCAACTGTTCTACGATTACAAAAGAACATACAAGAACTTGAATTTCGGATAAAACAACTTGAAGAAGAGAATCAAGAGCTTAAAGATAAATTGAATTCCCAAGTTATGTTTACTGAATCTAAGGACACATCGGTAAAACTTGGATGGCTTCCTTCTGTAGCCAAAGCTACTCTTGAATATCATTCTTCACCGATTACTGCTGTTGCTATTCATCCATCAAATCCATTTTTAATCACAGCCTCTCAAGATGGAATGATGGTGTTTTGGAATATGCTTGATTTTTCGGAACCCTTGAATGTAATTAAGAATGCACATTCGAAATCAATCAATAATTTAACTTTTCAGAAAAATTCTTCACTATTAGTATCGTGTTCGTCAGATCAAATTATCAAGTTGTGGGACTTGGGAAACATGGAATCACTGAAAATACCATCCAAAATACTTACAGGTCACGAGCATATTGTATCATCTGTTGTAATATCTAATTTAAATGACAATATTCTAGTTTCTGCATCTCGTGATAAAACTATAAAAGTTTGGGATTTAACATCAGGTTGGACTTTACATAGCATCAATGTACATTCAGATTGGGTTAGAGCAGTTGATGCATATAATGATTATATTCTATCAGGATCCTCTGATACAAGTATGAGACTTACTTATTGGCCTAATCAGACATCCATCGGTTTATGTTTAGGTCATAAGCAAGTTATTGAAGATGTTAAATTTTTACCGAAAAAATCTAATCAATACTTAGACAAGTTGATTGATCCTAATAAATCTGACGATGAAGTTTATGAGAAAATAGGGTTTAAATATGCGGTTAGTTGTGGTAGGGATAAACTAATCAAACTTTGGAGACTACCAGTTCCAGAGATCAATCCAATTAGTGGTACACCATATGCTAATAAGCTTAACCCGTATGGAGAATGTATTAAAGAACTTAGAGGGCATCAATCATGGGTTCGTAAAATTCAAATGCATTTCAATGGCAGACATCTGTTCAGTTGTTCTGATGATAACACAGTCAAAATATGGGATTTAGAAAATTTATCAGATGAGAATACGCAACCCATCAAAACCTTGGAAGGACATTCAAGTTTTGTTAATACAATCACCGTAGCATCTCCTAAGAATGATGAACTTACTGATGATAACATACGTTGTTACCTAGTTAGTGGTAGCTCAGATAATTCTATCAAAGTGTGGGTATAGTTGTGTTGTTGTTTTTTTTTTTGTGGGGGATATGTAGTTATTCTCCTATTTTTCTATAGATTTAAATTTATCTAATTTTTCCCTCCATAGATAAGCACAATTCTTTGAACAGAATCTTCTTTTTATTGTAACTGATTGATTTCCTTTAAAGTCCCACCATTCTAACATCTCTGCAACAGATTCGATACAATGATTATTGCAAGAACCACAAGTTTCACCATTTGTTCCACAAATCAAAGCATTCATTACACGTTTGTAGATAAACTCACTGGTTGATAATTTCCAATTTGAGATTTCACTTTGAGAGATTCTATATTCAGATATGGTTCTTAATGCAAGTTCAGAGAGTTTGGGGATATTTGGAGTTTGTAATTCTAATAATTTTTGAGCTTCAGATCTAATTTTCAATATTTTATCTTGATTAGGTGATGAATTTTGCCAATCTAGTAGGAAATCATTTGAGTTTTCACACATATCTTGTAGAGTTGTTAAACTACGAGATAATAAGGAGGCACGAACACTTTGTTTACTTATTTGTTTATTTGATGTCATCCAATGTAATTTACTGAAAGATTTAATTTGTTTATCAGAACTTAGAAATTCTCTTGAATTGTTATGTTCACTAAATAATTTTAAAAGATTGAAATCTACTCGAAAATATTCATCAACTGCAGATTCTGTTATCATTGGATTACCTGAAGTTGCTAAAACTTCAAGATTATCTAATTTCAATATATTATGAGGTAAAAATTTCAATTTGTTCATACTCAAATTCAATTCTTTCAAACAAATTGCCTTATCTACGTTACCAGAAAGTCTAGCAATTTTATTATTACGTAATGACAACATTTCCAACCTTTCTGTTGTGAATAGCTTTGGATTGATTGAACGTAACATATTTTGAGATGCATTAATATGAATGATTGGTTTGATTAAACCATCTTTAGTAAAATGATAACAATCTTCAATATCACAAATTGAATCAGGTAAAGAATTTAGATTCAAATTTTGTAAATCTAATACTAAAATTGGATTTTTAGGATTCAAAACAAGATCAAAGGCATCATAAACAATTTTACTTATTTTGGTTTCTTGCTCTTTTGAATTTTTAACCACAAAATAAGTAGGTTCATCATATGAAGAAGGTGAGTAATTGGTCGGTAATTCTGCTTTCTCTAAAAGATAACCATAAACCAAGCCATCTCTATCAAAAGCAAATTCAACATCATTTGAAGGTTGGGACTGTGATTGTGGTTGCGATAGTGAAGTAGTTGGAAATATATTTTCTTCTTTGAATGGAAATTTTTGTCTTTGTTTCTTTCTAGAAGGTTCAACGAATGTTGAACCATGTCTTGAAATGGAATGCACAACTTTATCCAATGTAGGTCTTTGAAATTTAGGTATGTCATTTTGTGAAGTTATCAAAGTTGGTGATGATGGTACACTTTGTTTGAATTGAAGTTGTGAATTACTTGTTGCTATGAGATCATCGAACACATCAGATCGAAGTTTATCTTCTTTGAAAAACTCATCATTTTGAGATTCAATTATTGGAGAGCTTGGGATTTCTGTTTCAGCAATCCCGAAACGTTCTTGATTTAAGAAATTATCACTGCTTGGATCATCGTGTTCTCCAAAATTTAGTATCGTACTTGAGGTTTCATCGTTATGTATAGGTTCACCATTAGAAACCAAAATTGCAGAAGAAGAAGAATTGAGTTGTGAATAAATATAACCTTTGGTTTGATTTTGTGTAACAGGTTTAAATGATTTATCGGTGTTATAATTATCATTTGGGGTTAATGGGTTATACTGAGAGATAGTAGGAAGAGGATTTTCATCATCTTGACGACTTCGATCAAATGCAAAAGGTAGCAATGGATCAGCCATTTAGTATAATAGGGAGTGCAGTAAGACGGGGAAAGGGGGAATGTTCACAATCACTTTTCCTTCAATTTTGACTCTTTGATCTTTTAAGGGGATATAATTTTACTGGATCAGGATTTTGATGAATGAGGAAAACTCACCTCTGACGCGTTCTCATTGAAGGCTCATCACAAAAACTTTATAATCATCATTATTATCATCAAGTTATAAAAAGGGGGTATAAATACTATAAATAACAGAATACTAATACTTTACATAGGTCAGAAAAAAAAGTAGATCTTTCGGTTTTATTAGATTTCCACAACTTTTGGTGGAGTGAAAATCATTGCACAGGTGAGCCTTCTCCTGTGTCTGTTATTTGGGAGCTGTTGATTTTGATTGTCGTTTTGATTTTGTTGAGGAAGAGTAAAAGATTCATGATTTACGGATTGATTTTTAGGATGCAGAAACTCTGTGGTTGTTGAATTAGGGGATACTTGCAAGGATGACAGCTGACTTTGCAATTGTGGACTTGTTTGAGGTCTTTTTGTAGAAGTTTGAGAATTGATTGAGTCGTGCGACGAATTATTAGATTCAGGATCAATTCCTGGTATATGGAAATGATGGCGGCCAAACCTGCTTTTCTCACGCTGTTCATGGATAAACTTGTTGAATTTGGCGGTATTTTGTTTGATTTGAGAATGAATCTTCCTGTTGATCATGCTAAACTCGTCTGTATTTGAATTCAATTGATTATAACTTGATGCTTCTGAACTATCAATGTCATCTTGAATAGCAGATTCTGTATCTGACTGTTGCTGCTTATCTGGATGTAATGGATGGAACACATGCTTCAGTTTAGTTCGAAGAGGAATATGATCTTTGATAACTTCTGGAGTTGAGAAATGTCTGAAAACTTTGAGCTCGTGGTTCTGGGATTTGGTGTTATTTTTTGTGTCTGAAGGTGTTGGAGATATGGTTGGTGGAGGTAAATTTGATGTGGTGGTAGTATATTGCGGATCCAAATCTTCATTTTTTCGTTTGTAGTATACCAAAGAGCCCACCATTGGAACTGATCCTCGCCGCTCAATGCTTGGTAATAAATCTATATCATCGAAAGATGTTTTCAGTTGACGAGGTTCACTAATTTGGTCCGTTTTACTATGTTCGGGATGCATATTATGGGTAAGGTGATGGTTATTGTGACCAAACATTGGACAAGACGGGTTGTTGGTAGCAAATACCGATTCACAGTGCTGCATTGTTAATGGATTAGATTCTTTTTGGAAATCTGTTGCAAAGTCGTGCAACTTGAAACTTGAAGCCGTTCTTTCGGTAGGCGATGCCTGCTCTGTGAAAACTAGAGAAACTCTCCTTTGCATTGTTTTAGTGTTGTGGATATTTGATTTGTAGACCAGCTAACAGTGTGAATTTACAAACAAAGGGAAGATAAAGAAAGGGGTAGATCAGCTAGACAGGAAAATAAAGAAAAGAGATATAAGGGACATTGAGAGGTGGAAAAGTGCAGACAAAAGTGGTTGGAGCAACCCAGCGGAGAACGCAGACAGATCCTGTTAAAGCCTGGCCGGGGAACTCACACGATAACGGCGGCGGCGAGTGATTCAGCCATTGCCTCCTTTATAGACAGTCACCCTACATCACATCAGACGCCAGAAATGGAACATCACCCGACCACCACGTCCGCCACGTCTGCCACGGCCACCACCAGATGACCGGAAACACCGGGATACAGCCGCTCCCGCTCCCGCTCCCGCGGGCGAGGCGAGGCGAGGCGAGGCGAGACCACACGAGAAGAGACGCAGACCCCGATCCCGGCCCTGTCTGCGCGGTTCCCCGCTCTGTTTGTGGGGAAGCAGGCGGGCGGGGAAAGAGGGCCAGGAAAGGGGGTCTTGTGCTGGTGCTGGTGCTGGTGCCGGTCGCTCGATCGATCTGCGCAGTGCACCTGGGTGGCTCTGCTGAGCCGCCACAGCCTCAACCTCAACCTCCAAGCCGTGAGCGCTGAGCCGCCAGTTGTGCTGCGCCCCATCTTTGTCGCTGGATCGGTCCCCGCGTGGCTGAGCTAACAGCTTCACCACGGCGCAACTTGAGGAAAGACGAGAGCATCTAGACAGATGTGCGTGTTGATGTCGTGAAGCTGAGCCAGCATAACGTCTCAGTTGGCCATTCCACGACCAGACAAACACTCTCCTTCTCTTGTCTCTCCTTTTTCCTTTCCTAATGTCAACCCACATAGATAGAGAGACCTTTGCGTTCAGCAATTGGACCTCCGACCTGGTTTACAACAACGATTCAGCGGCCAATGATGCTTCCTACAAAGATTCACAGGCTTTCCTCTACAACAAACTAACGCAGTTGCATTTGGCCCTTCAGCCTATTAACTCTGACTATTTTAACAATGCTGAGGATGTCCTTTTCGTCAATCATCAGTTGATTGCTTTGATCAATTACCTTCTATCCACTTACGAAAAATCTAAGCACGTTAAATTACTATCCGTAAATCTTAACAATCTCTTGGGTAAAACTATTACATTCAATTTATCGATCATGATGAAGAATGGCCATGAAAAGTTCCAAATTTGTTTGATTGAACTCACAAATAAACTTATTGATTGTATCTCTCAAAATATAAAAAAGTTATCAATGTCCAAGAATTGGTACTCCTCCTTGAAGCATATGTCAATCATTATATTAAAGTTCATTTATACAAAATTCAATGGCTTTCTAAATAACACAAAGCAAATGGTTTGCACCACGTTGTACAAATTAGCTAGTAAAGCAAATGATTCTTATAACTCATCTATTGAAAATGATACTTTTATGTCAAACTATTTCTCAGATATTATCCACCTCATAGATATCATTTTAATTCACGATAATAGTAGTATCAATTTAGATGATAAACTTTTCCAAAGGCTTTTGAAGACATTCAAGTTTGTGACTCAAATTAATAATAGTAATTCTGATTCAAATTCAAGTTCTAAATTCTTGTATCCATTAACTTCAATTGATCATGCATTCTCTATTCTGGTTTCTCTATTAAAATCAGATAAATATATCCAATCTTTAGTCTCCAAGAAATCGTCTTTATCCTTGAATAAATATTTAGGTTCAACAAAAGAATATATTAACTTCATATTTGTTAGTTTAGATACTGATCATAAAAAGCTGAAACTTGGTTTAACAAAACATTTATCAGATCTACTGATATTTACCTTTGTTGTGTTTGGTGCAAATAAGAATGATGTTGATATCACTTTGGATACATGCATTGGTTTACTATTAGATGAATATATTAAAAAATCATCAACTCCAAATCAAAAATCTGCTTTGATAGAAACTTTGATTCAATTTTTATCAAAGTTAAATCTCTACTATCAAACAAATAGAATTAAACTGGATAAAAATTCAAGTAATACTAACTTCATAACTTCCAAATTTTTCGAGTTATTGAGTATAGTTTATTCAAGGTTATTCTCGTTTCAATCAACTAATAATAACAAAAAGAGAACTAAAACAGAGTCTCCTATCATTCAATTGGAGAATTCTATAAAATTCAACCATGCTATACATACTTTGAATCAATTAAATGTTATTCATATGCTTTTGATCAGAGAGATTGATTCTGATTTAAATAAATTGATTATTCTATCAAATATAATTTTAGGAAATTATAATACACAGCCTCAGATTAAAATTCCTTCCATATCTAATATCACAGCTACAAAAGATTATAATGTTTGGTATGCAACTATGCTACTTCAATTTTCTCAATTATTGATTGATGATTTAGGTGAATTCATTTTATCTGATCATGGAAGTTTAGGAGCTAGTAATAGCTCTAAAGATCTAATAACACAGTTAGTTGCTAGAGTTACAACTTTCTGTAGAGATGAAAATTTTAGACTCAGAATAATTGCTAATGAAACTTTGATAAAGCTTTTAAAGATTAAACCAGAATTGAGTTTTACTGTAATGAATAATGCTTTGAATTTGCTAAACACGGCTTTCGATAATAGCTCAGACAACTCTTCTTCCTTTAATGACACTTACTCTAATTCCTATTTGATTTCTTCTATTGTTTCATTTGTTTCAAAAGATTATATCACATCTGATTTTGTCTTAACAATATTCTCAATGTCCTTAAACTTCTTGAAAAAATTCAATACAACGGTTGTATCAAATAACTTATTTGGTTCTGGCCAAGGGGTTTTGATCTCAAATATAATCTATGAGAAACAGTTGGCTTCATGGATGTTGCTCCTCTCATTATTCAATTATGCTTCAACTGACAAAAATGTTAAATCAAATAATGTTTTTCTTCAAGATTCTAATCAATTCATTGTATTATGGAAAAATATTCTAGCACATAATTTGCCAGATGGATTAATCAAAATAGATAAAAACTTGAAAAAAGTGGCAAATATTGATGAAGTTTTGAAACTACTTGAAATCAAAAATCAGTCTTTGATTTGTATGGTTGGTTACATAAATTATCTTTTATCAAATAAAAAGTTACTTACAGATAATTTAATATCACAATTGAATCAAATATTATCCAAAAGTTATACCTTTATCATTTCTGTAATAAATGAATTGAATGATCTTGAGTTACCCACTTCATTATCTAATTCCATTAATGCAAATAAGTTAAGAATATATCAAGTTTATTTGAAACTTTTACCTCATTCAGATATTAAAAATGAGATCAACTTTTCGATGTTAATTGAAATTGTGAAAAATTTTTGTGATATTGAAAAATATCGTTACAATTATTTCGAATCATTCGGTGAATATATTCATACTTCGAAAACGAAACATCATTTAAATAAATTATCTGAATATTTGTTATATTCAATCAATGATGGAATGTATTATGGGTTAACAAGTAAATTCAATAATTTCAAAATTGAAGAATTAATGAATAAAAATATCATCCTAAATGATTTTATCAAGAATAAAGAAGATTTTGATATTGATTTGGCACCACTTCATACTCAGTTTTTAATTGAATCTCCTAATATTCAAAGTAATCTGTCTAATATTACAGTATTTGATGATACAACTGAATCAAGATCCTTTATTTCTGTGTCACATTCTTTATTACATGATTCATTTCTCTATCTATATACTAACTCAATGGATCTTGGCTATACTGATACCGAAAAATACCCTGTTTCAACAAATATTATGTCAGTTGATGCATCAATTGAATTTTTCGCTATTGCGTTCCCTCATTTATCATCTAAAATTCAATCATCTGTTATTGAATCGATAAGAAGCTCTATTTTTTATGAAACAAAGGAAAGCATAATAGATTCAGATTTTAAGAAAATATCAAAACAAGAAGTTGATGAAGATTCTTTGAAATCAGAATTTTCTTTAATTTTAAGGAAAAAAGCAGTTACTGTGAATTCATGTATAGCAATTCACAGTTGTCTAACTCATATGATAAAGTTCAATTCAAATTCTTCTGAGAAATTGAGATTTAAAAAGGAAGTTGCTACTTTATTGATTGAAACATTGAAAAATATTACTTTTGAGGACATCTATTTAGTAAACTTGAATACTGAAAGTATCGGTTTATGTGTCTCATTAATTGAAGGAATTGATTCACAAGAAGATCTTTTACATCAACAAGTTACTATACTTATCAATGCTATAGCTGAAACTGAAATCCCTAATGTTAGAGCATTTAATATGAAAGCATTGGCATTTCTCACTAAATATTCGAACTTGATTAATACTTCTAAAATTACCAATACCATTTTAACTTTAATTATGGATCCTCATCCGCTTGTTCATTCTGCAACCTTAGAAGCTATTGATATTTTCATGAATGGAAAATCTAATTTGGAAGTTTCAGAAAATTTAGCAAGTAAAATTTTGATATCTTTCCAAGAGATTTGGTTGAGTGATCAATTCGGTTTAAGAGCTGATACGACGACTGCTTCAAATATCAATTTTAGAGAACATTCTCATTCAATAAACTGGATGGTCAAATCGATAAGATCCTTAATTAATGTTAATGGACCAATGATTAGAGGTTGGAATGATAGAATGAAATTACAACTTTCAAACTTAATTTTCAATTTACAAAATTTAGTAACTATTGATTTTGAAATCAATATCAGGGAACTTTTGAAAATTTATGAAGAGCTTTTGGTTTTCGACAAAAGTTTAATTAACATAAACAACTATAAGTTGTTAATTAAGTTGATGATTATTAACAATTTTAAAATTGGTGTTTATGGAGGGGGGTTGTCGAATATTCCTCTAGATGATGAATATGATAATGAGAATTCTTTCGAATTATTCCCAATCACTACAAGCTTCAAACTTTTGAATATTGCAATTGAGTCAGCTTTTCAAATATTCAAACTTGAAGATAATCAATTGATTGATCGTGATTTTGAGAAATTATTATGGATTACTCTTGAACAGAACCCAGAGAGCGAAGTTATTAAAAACATTGTTTTAACTTTGATGGAAGATTGTGTTGAAAAAGATGATACTGAAATTAGGCTTGAATGGTTTCAAAAATTGCTAAACTATTTTAGTATCTCCAAAACTGAGTTGTTTGCTCCATTGATGGATACTTTTGCGAAAAGAATTAATAACTGTGGAATGTATTTTCAAATTGGTGAAAAAGTTGCTATTAGCTCTTCACAGAAGGAGAAACCTAACAAAAGTTTGACAAGCGACATTGGAGATCCAAATGAGGTGGACGAAGTTGAAGAAACACTTACCTCTGATTCAAGAAATTTAGACTCAGCATCTCCTAAAGTAACACGTGAAAGAAATAATAATAACCATGATAGCGATGATGATAATGATAATGAAACACAATACAAGATAGACAAATCAACTACAGAAAGCTTGGTGCATTTGTTAGATCTTTCAAATCAACAGATCAACTGGAAGTTCAAACTATTCATTATTGAACTCATAAATAATTTATTGATGTATTGTGAATTTGATGATGTTCTCAAATCAGAGGTTGCTAAATTTATACCACAATTTATTAGAATTTCATTCATTTCTTCTACATCGAACTTGATCTCATTGAGAATTGCATCACTCAAATTATTAGGTAACATCATTGATTTATATGCTGATATGAAAGATCCATTATATCCTGAAGTATCAATTCTTGAACAACAACAAGCCCAAATTATAAGTACTATTACGCCATCGTTTGAAAGCAATTCCAACATAGATCTAGCAGGTGAAGCTATTATTCTATCATCAAAATTTATTAGCAGCAATATCACAGATATAAGAAAATCGGTTCGAATTTTAAAGTTATTAACTACTTCTCTTGAAGATCTAGCATCTAATAATAGTAATACTTTTAATAATAATGGGGTTAATAAAAGAGATCTCAAGATTGGACAAATCCCGATTCTTACCAACAAAGCTGAAAATAGAATTAAGATTTATGTTTTACAGGCTTGGTCTAAGCTTTTGATCTTAAGTGTTTCAAATAAAGAAGATGATGACGAGCTAACAACTTTAATCAATAATTATTTGAAGTTATTAATTTCTATGTGGGTTTATACGGTTCGTGAATTCTCAATGATGAAATATGGGTCAATGGATGATATAAAGCTCAACAAATCCAATGAAGGTTGGAGTTTAGAATTATTTGAGGATTGTTGGATTGATTTTGTTGAATCAATTTGTATTGTCATTGAAAAACCTTCATACTATCAATATCTTGAAGAAATATTGGATGATGATATGGGGAAACTTTTGATGACTATCTTTGGACTATGTATGGAATACTTAACAAAGAGAACCAATAACAATATTAATAATAGTTCACGTCATAATCATACTGATGTTAGAATATTTTCTGCATTAAGGAAGTTGTTCAGTATAAACTTATCTGTCAAAATTTTGTTTAATGAATACATTTTCATAGAATTTATTGATATTATCAACAAATTAATTGTGGTTTCATTTGAGTCTAATTCTATTGATGTATTAATCAATGTTTGTGATTTAGTTAAAGATATTTATCTATCATACTTTGATGATCTTAAAATAAATAATTCAGAATCATCAGAGAAATCTGCTGAAGAAATGTATTCAGACTTTGATAAATTATTTGAATTAATTAGGATCAATATTAAAATGGTTACATTAAAATTGCCATTTTTAAATAATAAAGAAATGACAGGTGAAAAGATTTCAGTTGATGCTACAGACTGTTTACTAATAAGAAAATGTTTTACCGTTTTCATTGATATGACTAATAAATTACCATTTGCTATTCAAAATGATCTTTATTGCTGCTTACTATTTATGCTGATAATAATCCATGAACTCAAGAATGAGAAATTATCGATTGTATTATTACCGGTATTCCAGAAAACTTTAGTTAACTACAAATCTCTTCAAACTGAGGTGAAGAATAACAATCTTATTAAGTTATTTAAGATTCTAAATATCACTGAACCAGTAAGTAAGGAAGATCAATTATTAACGTTTATTATAATCAAGGTTGTTCCAGAAATGATATTGGATGAGAAAGATATTAAATTGATTAATTCTATGATTTTCAATGGTTTAACTTCTAAAGATTCTTCAATGATATCTCTCTCTGTACAAACAGTTAAGGCAATCATTGATGATATAAGTGGAGAAGTTAATAATAGTTCTTTAATTATTCGTGATTTGATTCCGTGTCTTATCTCGGCAATTTCAGATTCTGAAATTCAACTTAAGGAACCACGACTTGTGATTGAAATTTTAATTTCTTTAACAAAAAAATTCAATAGTTTTGATAAAGAGGAAAAAATAATTGCAAGTTACAAATTACTGTTACCTGTGATTATATTTTTTAATTCCAAATTTGGTTATGATTTTTATGTCAGGGATAAACTTTTAGAACTTATAAAACTTAATACTGAGATTTTTAAGAGTGCATTAAACTCATCAGATGATGAACTCAAAACTCGTTTACAAGGATTGTTAAACGCTGATGAATCTAAAACTTTTGAAACTGATCCTGAACCTGCTCATATTGAATTGAAAACTTTTGGATAGTTCAAATATAGTTAGGAAAAAAAAACGATATTTACATTTACTATAAATAGAAAGATTTATAAATAGAAAATCAAATAAATAATTATTTCCTTTTGGAAACACAAAATTTATTATGTTCAATCTTGCCGATAATATCAGGGTATGTTTCTAAAAGGTAATTTTCGATTTGGTGTAATCTGATATATAAATTATCAAACATTGTTCTTCCATCGGCAATGATCCCAGCCATTTCCATGAACTTCCTATTAAGCTCAATAACGGATAAATCTTCTTGTAATTCTAACCATGGATTCTTTATATATTTTTCGATAAATTGACCAATATTCAAAATTTTTTCAATACCGGTTGAATTATCTACATCAATGATATCAACACAATAAATTATTTCAAAATCAGATAATGAAGTTTGATCTAATTCTGAGATTTCTTTATCAATATCAACGAAATAATCACAATCTTCAATATTTGAGATTATGAAATTAGGATTAAATTTATTCATATTATTAAATTCATTTGAATTGAAACTAGTTGATAAACTTAAGTTTTCAAAAGTTGGAGATTTAGGTTCAATAAAATCACCAGGTAACATACCATCAAATGAAGATTTTGTAAATTTCAAACGTTGGTTATCATTAAGGAAGAAAGATGATGGATAATGATACCATTCTCTACCGATACAAACATTTGAAATTTTATTATTATTAACAGTATCTGTAATTGTTGTTGTTGTTAAAGAATTTAATTTCTGGAAAACTTGAATTGGGGCAGAATAATTTGTTATTAAATTGTTAACCCTAGCTGAAAATAGAACTATCGTTAAAATGATAACAATAAAATTCAAGATTTTCTTGAAAAATTTGAAAAATTTGTTAATTTTAAAAGTTTCACATGACATGAATTGAGCAAATGAGATTGAAATTAGATGATAAACTGGATAAATAAATCTTTCCTCCTTATGAGGCTGAATAATGAAAATTATGAACCAAATTAATAGAGGTAATTTGTAAATAACTAATTGATATTTATTAGTCAATGTAAAGAAATTTGCAGTTGCAATAATTGCGAAAATATGGAAATTTAATAAAATATTTTTCAAATACCAATCATATGATTCAACTCCGAAAATATGCGGACCTGTTAATTCATTTGAATACAAAATATTGTAGGAGATGATATTGAATGAGACAAAAGTTGATTTTTTATAAAATAACGAATCAAATTGAGTAATGAAAAATGGGATAAAGAATAAACAACTTAAACCAGCTAATAAATATATTGATAATTCTCTTAAACGGCTATGATCATTTTTCAAAATTGATTTTGGTGAAGTGAATAAAGTTTTAAATAAAATATAAGTTAAGAAAGGAGTGATTAAAATAATAACAAATGGCCAAGCTAAAAATCCTGCAATTGAAATTGTTAAAATTGATAAAGTATAATATTTATTAATCAATGGAACTGAAATTCTATGTAAATTTAATAACATATTTGTACGTGGAGCTAAAGAATCAATATCAAAATTTCCATCATTATTATCATTATCATTTTTTTCAATTTTCTCATTTTGAAATTGACTTTCCCTTTCTTTCAAATCATTAGATTTAATCTCTAAATTAATCAATTCTGAATCAATTGAGTTAATGAATTTCTCTGTATTAAAGTAATGAATAATTGCATTTGTTGATAAAATACCTAATAAAAGTGCATAACTTGAAGGTAAAATACTAATTGAAGCTTGATACATACCAGGTGATAAGATTTGTGATAATAAAAACCAATTTTGAATTGATTTATTTAAAAATTTCAAAGATTTTGATAATTTAATTTCAGAAATTGTAAATAATAAAGCCATTAAAATTCTAATTGAATAGAAAAATGTATAAGAAGGTAATTGAATATTGGAGAAATAATTATTTAACAAAGATTGTAGAAATCTAATTGGATAAATAAAGATACTAAATTGACATAAATAAGTGTAAGATCTAATTGCGAATTCTGGTGAATATTCCCAAGTTTGTTTACCGAAAAATCTAGTTAAGAAATTAAGTGGTTCCCAGTAATTGAAAACTTCATCACAATCTGGAATAATTGCGAAAAATGCAGCATGTAGACGTATAAACAATAATGATGTATATAGTATATATTGAATCATTGTTATTCTTGACAGGTTATATGGATAAATTGAACTAATTGGAAATTATGTGTTGACTGGAATTCTATGTTGATTGGTATTGATTGTCGTTTTTATTAATGTGAGAAAAGGAAAAATAAAGTTGAATGAATTGATTTGAAACACGGGTTGTTGTCTGTTAGGAACACATGTATTTGTTATTTTTTTTTCGAGCGTGTAAGCGTTACCTCTCATGTTAAGCTGCGCAGTAATATAAAGATTATACCAAACAAGTATTTAATAAGTATTATAATATATATTAGATGATATGGGAGTATTAGATGATATAGGAGTATGAGTATTAGAATTACCCCATCACAAAGCAGTCAGACAATTAATTTTAAAAATATTTAGCTTATGAATAAATAGATGAAATATACGGCATGTATAGAATGTATAAAAAGGTAATGAATGAGAAAGTTTGGAACTTTTGCAAATGGAAATAAAGATATGATTTAAGAATGATAATGGAAAGATAATGTCAACAATCAATTATATCTATCTTTAGAATTAGCATTCCAGAAAAGACCATTTTTATCCAGTTGTTTACCAACAAGAACGGTATGTGGTGGATGAAATTCATTTTTATCAGAATAAGTATTCTTAACTTCCCACCAAGGAACATCTTTCATAATTTCAGCTTCTCTATTATAGTAAGCTAAAGATCTTCTAAGTATATCTCTATCTTGTTCCGCTTGCAAAAGTGGTAAAATGTTGATTCTAGCATGAAGTTTCTCTCTTGAAAGTTCGATTTGTTCTCTATTACCTTGAATAACTTTAAAGAAACCGTAAGAAGACATTGCAATCAGCATACCTAACCAAATGGAAGGTCTGAAACCTCTTGAAGGTAGGTTTCTCTTCCATTGGATTTTCTCGTAACCTTGAGATGGAGGGAGATCTTGGTGATGTGCCATCGTTGGTGTAAAGGTGACTGTGCTTGTGTGAGAGTAATGGAATACAGTTATATATTCGATATACGTATAGTGCCTCCCCTCCCGCTCTTTCTGGTTGTAGGAGCTGGCTCTGATTTGCTCGCGCGGGACGCATCGACGCGTCGCTGGAGCAGCGGGGAGGCTTGACAGTGTGTGTGTGGGTGTAACTGTATGTATAAGGTATTATGGGAGATGAGAAGGTTGTGCGCAGAGCTTTACAGACTCTGTTGGCAATGGGCACTGTGAAGGTTGACACTAGAGAGAAGGCGGAGTCGGTGCTTGCAAAGTACGACACGTTCCTCTTTGATTGCGACGGTGTTATTTGGATCGGCAATGAGCTGTTACCGAAGGTGAGTGAAACGATCAAGATGTTGCAGGAAGGAGGTAAAAGGCCGATATTTGTTTCCAACAATTCCACCAAGGCCAGGAGTGAGTATGTGACGAAACTGCAGAAAATGGGTATTGAAGGTGTCGAAACGAGTCAAATTATCAATTCGGCGTATTCTACTGCGATTTACATTCATGAAGTTGTTAAATTACCGATTGATAAGAAGATTTACGTTTTAGGTAAGGAAGGATTATGCAATGAGATTCGACTTTTCGGATACGAAGTTATATCTTTTGAAACTATTACAGCTAAAAGTGATGAGGATATCACTATGGACAATATTACGAAATTCATCGATAAAGATGTAGGATGTGTTGTTGTCGGACTTGACTTTGATGTAACATATTTGAAATTTGGTATGGTATTGCAGTACCTTTTCAATAAGGATATACCTTTTATTGCTACAAATATCGATTCTACTTTCCCCTACGGTAAAACGAAGCTCCCTGGAGCAGGATCGATTGTGGAAACAGTATCGTTTGCTAGTGGTAGGAAGCCGGATGCGATTTGCGGTAAACCAAACAGTGGAATGATGGACTCGATTCTGGTGCACCACCAGTTGGAGAAGGAGAAGACTATTATGGTTGGTGACAGGCTCAACACTGACATGAAGTTCGGCAGCGTGAACGGAATCGACACACTGTTTGTGCTCACAGGGATCGACGGCGAGTCTGCGGTCGCCAGTGGCCACCCTGACGTGACCTACTACGCCACGAAGCTTGGCGACCTCTACGAGCTGACGAAGTAGTGTGTAGTGTGTGTAGATTATAATGTAGACTGTGTATCAAACGCATTGCGACACCCGTGCACGGTGAAGGGCGTCTTTGCTGGCGGCTGCGACACACGGCTGCAGATTCGGACACGTACAAGACGCAGGGCCTGCGTCACAGGTACACTGATACTCTAACATTTACACACTGAAATTTACACTCTACACCGCCTCCCCACAAATACACAACAGCTAAAGAATGAGTGTGACACAGGAGACGCTTGAAGCGTCCGATCTTATCAACTGGACGATTTTCCAAGAACTATTGCTGATGGACGAGGACGAGGAAGGGTTTGCGCTCTCACTCGTGGAGACATTTGTACAGCAGTGCAGTGAGACATTTGAAGAGATTGAAGAGTTGATAAATAACAAGGAAGAATACAGCGAGGAAAGATTGGCGAGACTTTCAGGTTTAGGGCACTATTTGAAAGGTTCAGCTGCTGCATTGGGTTTGCAGAAAGTTCAAGATGAATGTGAACGAATTCAGAACTATGGTAAGAAAGACTCAACATTCGATAACTACGAGCAAGCGCAGAAGGCGAGTACTTTAGCTGACTGGTTCAATTGTTGCAACGAAGCTTACAAGGAAGTGCGCCTATACTTTGATAAGAGTAAAGACTTGCTGGCAAAATATTTCCAGACTGAATTGTAAGATTGAAGATGGTTGGATAACTGTGTATTCCTCTACCAGCAAATGTAATATGTACAATTATAACCTACACAGGAAACGCGGCGCACGTTCTCTTCCAGGGTCTAACGTCGTTACTGTAGATATGCGATACACAGGTGGTATACAGGTGGTGTAAAGATAGGTTGCTGGTCGTCTGGCTGTTTGGTTGAGAAGCTAAGTCTGTCTGTCTGTCACTATTCAGTTCTCCTTGGTGCCCCTCACGTTGACCTCGACGGCAGCGTACACAACGGTGAGGCCGATCGCCAGCATTCCAAAGAACGTGGTCGCCGCATTGAGCTCTGTGTCCGTGATCATGTTCTCCCACGTGTGGTTGTGTGTGTGTGTGTGTGTCAGAAGGAAAGACACGTAGTCGTTCCACGGTGAGCCTGCAGAGAAAGACAGAAACACAGAAAGAAAGACGGACGTCCCAGGCCTTTCTCGGCTCGGCTAACGGGGCTCGTCTCGGCTCCGCTACGCGAACGAGCAGCTGCTCTGTGGAATCTGCTGAGCCCCCGGGGGCGCCGCTGCGCCGCCGCCGTTTCTCCACGTTTTCCAGGCGTTATTTTCTCTCGCACCGGCGCTAGCTGACAATAGCGCCGATCCGTTTTCCAATTCCATTCTTCCTACTCGTTGTTGCGTTTCTTTTTCCCTTCTCTCGTTTTCTTTTCTCTCTTTTCTCTTTTCTTCCCTTCCTTCCTTCTTTTCTTCTCGTCCCTCCTCTCCTCTCCTTTCTTCTAATGCCAAGCATCTTGACAAAACTAGCTTCTCTCCCGACGTCTCGTTTGTTCTCAACCTCCAAAATGGCTGCAAGAAAACTCACATTCATTCCAGGTCCAATCGAATTCTCCGATAATGTCTTAAAGGCAATGGCAACGGAATCCCAAGCACACACTTCTCCTGAATTTGTCAAAGTTTTCCAAAGTGCTCTTCTAAAGACTAGGAAACTGTTCAATTCAACTCCTGAATCTAATTCTCAACCTTTCATTTTATCCGGTTCAGGTACTTTAGGTTGGGATCTTGCTGGTTCAAATCTCGTTAATAGAGGTGATAACGTTTTGGTTCTATCAACAGGTTTCTTCTCCGATTCTTTTGCTAACTGTCTCAAAGTTTATACAGATAATGTAGATGTCTTGGAAGCCCCAAAATTCGGTGATTCAATCAATTTATCAGATTTCGAATCAAAATTGAATGAAAAAAATTATGATTTGATTACAATTACTCAAACTGATACTTCTTCAGGTGTTTTATCAGATGTCAAGAAAATTTCCGAAATAATCAAATCAAAATTCCCAAATTCTTTGATTGTAGTCGACGCAGTTTGTGCAACAGCTTGTGAATCTTTAGAATTCGATAATTGGGGTATAGATTTTGTTTTAACAGCTTCTCAAAAAGCTGTAGGTGTTCCAGCAGGTTTATCTATCTCAATTGCTTCTCAAAGGGCAATCGATAAGGCAATCAATAAGGAGAAACCAACAACTTTCTTCACTGATATGAAAAGATGGATCCCAATCATGAAAGCTTATGAATCAGGTTCTGGTGCTTATTTTGCAACACCTGCTGTTCAATTAGTTCATGCTTTAAACGTTTCATTAGATGAAATCTTATCTGAAAATGGTTTAGGTTCAATAGATGAAAGAGTTAAAGCTCATAAAATTGCTTCCGATGATTTCAAATTCAAATTGATCAATGATTTAGGTTTAAAATTAGTTCCAAATTCTTTAGATGTTGCAGCTCATGGTTTATCCGTGGTTTATTACCCTGATGGTATAACTGCTGGTGCTCTTTTATCTAAAATGGCTGAAAATGGTTTCACCATTGCTGGTGGTATTTATAAAGATTATAAAGATAAATATTTTAGAATCGGTCATATGGGTGTTTCAGCTGTTGGTGAAAGAAGGGAAGAATTAAATCAATGTTTTGAAGCTCTTAAGTTATCTCTTTCTCAATTAGGTTATGAGAAAAAGTAAATTTAAACAATAATATCATCCAATTATTCAATATTAAAACTTTTCTACTAAATGTGTTTTCTTTTGTAAAAAACGTAAAATCATTTATTTATTCATAAAAGTAAACTAAATAAGTTAATTTAACTAACTATCGCACCACACTTTCAACATCAAAATCTTTCAAATGTGGCATATTATAACTCTCTAGAAAATTTGCAACATCACCTAACGTAAAATTCGGATATTTAAATAAAAATTCCTTTAATCTCGACTCAAATGCTTTTAATAAATCAGGATAAACTGACATACCTTTCAAAATTGAAGTTAAAAGAAATGCATTCCTATATGGATTCTCACAATTTGGTAAGCAATTTTCAATTGCATTCTGTAAATGTTCAATATAAGTTAAATAGGGGAAAAATCCTTTAACTAAAAAATCTTCTTCACCATCACGATTATTTAATAAATCAATCAAAATTTTAATTTGATAAGAAATATCTTGACTTTTAACAACTGTTTTAATTAATTCATAAGTTGATAAACCTAATATAATTGATCTTTCTCTAATAAAATTATTTTCAATACAATAATTTAAAATCCAGTCTCTTAAATTATTATCCATTATATCATAAAATTTAATATAATCTTTCATTCTCAAATTTTCATTATCTGGGAAAATATACCAACTTTTAGGTATTTTATCACCTTTCTTCCTTTTAAAAATAATCAAATTATTTAAATAATCATATTTAGATAAATTAATTTGCTTGATTAAATCATCTTTAACATCTTTAAATAATAAATTAGGATAAAATCTAATATTAAATTCATCATCTAATTCATCAGGTTCCATCTCTAATGGTGCTAAAAATTCATTATAATATTTCTCAATACATGTTTCATCGATATGTTTGATAAAAGTTTTCAATTCACTTATATTTTCAGTTTTAGTTGTTAAAAAATTTGGCCATTTATTATCAAAATTTGGTTTCCTATATTTCAAACGTAATTCAAGCATTCTCCTTAATATATTTATATCATCTGGTAATTCTTCGAATGAATAATTAAATAAAAGTTGACTATCTGATGGTTGATTATCCTGTTCTTGTTGTTGCCGTATTAGCTGTTGTTGTTGCTGTTGTAGTTGTAGTTGTAATTGTTGTTGTTGAATTTGTAACTGCTGGTTTGGGTTACTTTCGGAAATAGAAAAGGCGTTTAATCCATCTGCTAATAACTGAGTGCTTGGCAAACTATTATATTCTTGCTTCTCCAAAGACATCATTTGTAGCTGAGAATTTAATGAATCTGTAAAATATGACATTTTGTTTTGTTATAATAATTGATTGAAAAGTTTAACTCCGATCTATTCTGAATGATTGATTGGATAGATATTTTTGATTTTTTATCTTTGATCTTTGTTCTTTGTTCTTTTGTGCGTGAAGTGTGCAAAAAATCACAGACCGTATGCAATTTTGTTACTTCTTCTTTTATTTTTTTTGTTTTTCATAGCGTTGAGACCGGATTATAAGGTTATATAATAGTTATATTGTAAATATAGAAAATCGTTAAGTACATGTTTAAAATTAAGGAAGATAATCGAAAGGTATTACCATAAATCCCTTCCAACGAAAAATTGATTAAAATATTGTTGAAAAATTTTAACCAATAGATAAATAGAAATTCAAAGAAATGTTGTTAAAATTTCAAATTATCTTAAGTAGACAATGGGAATTCACCAGCCCATTCAGAAATTTGTTTCTTTAAAGATTCTAATTCATCTGAACCTTCAGAAATTTTTTTCTTAAAATCTTTTAATTTATTTGCTTCAATTGGTAATTCAGATTGGACTTTCTTTGCATAATTAACAGCTGTATCAATATAAGCAACAATTTGAGCAAAATCTTCCTCGGATGCACCTCTTGTTGTCATTGCAGGTGCACCAATTCTAACACCACCAGGAACTAAAGCAGATTTATCACCTGGAATTGAATTTTTATTTAATGCAATATTAATTTTCTCACAAACTGCTTCAACTCTAGCACCATCAATACCTTTATCCTTCAAAGAAACTAAAACCATATGAGAATCAGTACCATTTGAAACTAAAGTATAACCTTTATTTTTAAATTCATTTTCTAAAACTTTAGCATTTTTTAAAACTTGTTCTTGATATTCTCTAAATTCTGGAGTTGCAGCTTGCTTTAAAGCAGTTGCTAAAGCAGAAATTGTATGATTATGTGGACCACCTTGATGACCAGGGAAAACAGAGAAATTAATTGGATTTTCTAAATCATAATAAATTTCTTTACCAGTTTTAGGGTTAACAGATCTAACACCTTTCCTAAAGAAAATCATTGCACCTCTTGGACCTCTTAAAGATTTATGAGTTGTTGTTGTAACAATATCAGCATATTCGAAAGGTGATGGAATAACACCAGCTGCAATTAAACCAGAAATATGAGCCATATCAACGACTAAATAAGCACCAACTTTATCAGCAATTTCTCTCATTCTTTTATAATCGATTAATCTACAATAAGCAGAAGTACCAGCAACTAAACTTTTTGGTCTAAATAAAATTGCAGTTTTCTCTAATTGATCATAATCGATTAAACCAGTTGATAAATCGACTCTATATGGCATAGTTTCAAAATAAGTTGAAACAGCGGAAATTTTCCTAGTATCAGTTTGATAACCATGAGATAAATGACCACCATGAGGTAAATCTAAACCCATTAATCTATCATGAGGTTTCATGATTGCTTGATAAACTTCTAAATTAGCTGGAGAACCAGATAATGATTGAACGTTTACACCCCATTTCTCTGGATCTAAATGGAAAGCTTTTAAAGCTCTTGCTTGACATAATAATTCAATTCTATCGATATGTTCATTACCACCATAATATCTTGCACCAGGGTAACCTTCAGAATATTTATTACACATTGGAGTTCCTAAAGCATCGAAAACTGCAGTTGAAGTGAAATTTTCTGAAGCGATTAAATCAATAGAATGCTTTTGTCTATCAATTTCATCTTCGATAATTTGTGCAACTTCAGGATCAGTTTCCTTTAAGTGGCCAGAGACCATTGCTCTGTGGGAAGCGGATAAAGCGTCATGAACCATTTTTTTTAACGTAAGTATTGTTGTTTGAACTTTGCAAGAAAGAAAAGTTTATCAGATCAATAACGGAGAAATGTGAGCTAATTATATATAATTGCTGCAAGAACACACATGTGCCTCGCATGTGACTCCAACGCTGGCAAATTCCGCCTAAAGGGCCCCAGGTAATTTTTTTTTTCTCTTTTCCACTATGGGAGAAGTCAAGAACGTTTCCCCGTGTGTGGCGCAGCAAGAAAATGTGGCTGAGCGCAAGAGTAGTAGCAACACAGTATTGTGTTGTACAAAGATATATCGATTAATCCCTGAATTTTGGGTTGAACTTTAAAGATATGGCTGATATTGCTAGTTTATAAGATTAAATTGTTGGGAAGATACAATACGGTATACAGAAAAGACGAGTAAAGTACTTAACGGTAAGATTTTTGGAATCTTGCTCTTGCACCACGACCACCGAATTTCTTTGGTTCCATTCTTCTTGCATCAGCGATCAACAAGGTTCTGTCGTAAGCAGCGAAAACTTTCTTTAATTCGTTTTTAGAAGCTTCATCGACGTATTTAGCTGTGTAAGCAATTAAACCTTTTGCAATTGCTTGTCTGATAGCGTAAACTTGAGAAACGTGACCACCACCGGTAACCTTGATTCTGATATCTAAACCTGCAAACTTGTCTAAACCAACTAATAATAATGGTTCGTAAACCTTGTGTCTTAAGATTTCTGGTTCAACGAGAGTGATTGGGCAACCGTTGACCTTGATTAAACCTTTACCTTGTTTGACATGAGCAACAGCGGTTGCGTTCTTCTTCTTACCAAAAGTCTGTGATGAAAAAAAAGGGTGGAATGTTAGTATACTGAGGCTTTCCAATGAATATTGTTGAGTGGGGAGAAAGAAATTCGTGGTTTGATATGATCTTGATTGTTTAATTAGGTAGAGCTCAAATTCTGGATTGACTTGTATTTATAGATGATACTGGATAACGGGTGAGACAAGCAACTTCAGGCAAGCCGTTCAACTATCCACTTTCACTAGTATGGTCAAATGTTACTCTTAAAGTTTGTCCTGTCTTGTTAACACTTCTTCATTTTCTACTTGTCCAACTTCTTCAGCTTTGCGCATTCTCTTTCTTCTCCAAACACAGCGGGCCGTGGGCAGGGATACATACTTGGACAGATGGGACAGCGATCTTGGATTCTTCGACAGCAGACATGGCGTTTGGTCTTCGTAGCTGATGTAGACGTGTGTCTGTGTGTCCACGTACAGGTGAAATATCGCAAAATCTTTACTGCGTAACCCACGCTCTGCTCTCCTTCCTCTCCGCTCCTCGCCTCGCCTCGATTCGCACGCACCGTGCCAGCGACCCACGCACGCGCTTCGTCCCCGGGGGGAGGCTCCCCCCGTCCGCCCTCGCCTGCGGGTGCCCGCTGTGCGGTGCGCGGGGGTGCTGCCGCATTGGGCCGCGCTGTGACTGCGATGCGTGGTGTGTCGGGGGAGAGCGAGGGGGGGCGAGGGAGGGCGAGGGGCCCGCGCTGGGCGAGCCCTCCGTCCCCCGTCCCCCGTTCCCCGTCAGCGCGTGCGTGGAGGATCCGTATCCGTCTGCGTGGTGGTGACGGAGAGGGCTGCTCGGTTTTTCACAGCATAGCGGGATAAACGTTTGGTGAGACAACCACAGACACACTTTCAGCCTCTGGTTTCGTACAACAGACAACAACAATGGGTATGTGTGACACGTTCACAAGAATCGTTATGGCAAGAGGTGTATTCGAACAGAGAGAGACCTGCATAAGGAGCACTCAACTATAGATGGAGTTACAATATTCAACTGAAAAAAAAAATTTGCCAGCAACCAAAGAAATAGAGATACCATATATCAAAGGATGTGAAGTGCATTTTGATGCTTATATTAAATCCCTGCAGTAAAACCATTTGGAATTCCCAAACGTTGATTGAAAAGAAAATAATGAAAAAACAGTTATTTTGATCTGTATAATGTCTTAGCTACCTACCTACTCTTCGATATAACGATGCAACGAAATTGATCACCAAACAGTATACTAACATTCCCCTTCTCTCATTTCTACAGCTATTCACAAGAACCTTCCAATTCTTAAGAACCACTTCAGAAAGCACTGGCAAGAAAGAGTCAGAGTTCATCTTGACCAAGCAGGTAAGAAGGTCTCTAGAAGAAACGCAAGAGCAGCAAAATCCGCTAAAGTTGCACCAAAGCCAGTTGATTTATTAAGACCAATTGTTAGATGTCCAACCATCAAGTACAACAGAAAAGTTAGAGCTGGTAGAGGTTTTACCGTTGCTGAATTAAAGGCTGTTGGTTACACTCCAAAATATGCTAGAACTATTGGTATCGCTGTTGATACTAGAAGAGTTAACAGATCTGTTGAAGCTTTTGAACTTAACGTTGCTAGATTACAAAAGTACAAGGATTCTCTTATTATCTTTGACAAAAACACCAAACCATCTGGTGAACAAATCAATGCTGCTGTTGCATTCCCAGTTGAACAACCTGCTGTCGATGTTACACCAAGAGCTGTTGTTGTTCCAGAACAATCCGCTTACAGAACTTTAAGATTAGCTAGATCTGAAAAGAGATATGCTGGTATTAGAGCAAAGAGAGCTGCTGAAAGAGCTGAAGCTGAAGCTGATAAGAAGAAATAAGTTAAATAGTCAATTTCATTTGTGTTTAAACTATAAATCTATCTATATCAAAATATCTACTAATCTAATAAATTGGAAAAAAAATAATAGTTCTAAACCTTTAATCGTCGTACTGTAAATTCTACAAACCGTTAATTGTGGTACAAATTCTACTTTTTAGGGGAGAAAATCGTACATTTCTCAAAATTGAGAGGAAAATTTGAATTATTTGATTATACAGTAAAGTTTATATAAAAAACATCAACTAATCTAATCGAATAAACCGAAACCCATGTCATCGTCGGATTCTTCCTTTTCTTCAACAGCTTCTTCAGCTGCTTCTTCAGCTGCTGCACCACCTGCTGCTGCACTTGCACCTGCTGCTGCTGCTGGAGCTGCAGAAACATTAAAGTTAACTAATAAAGATTGTAAATCTTTACCTTCTAATGCCTTTGAATAAATTTGACCCCAAATACTGTCAATTTCAATGTTTGCACCTTGAACTAACTTTAATAAGTTTTCAGATGAAACTTCTAAATCAGAATCAGCTAAAATGATTGCTGCGTATGATAATGCGGTTTCAGTAGACATATTTGATGTTTGGAATAATCACGCTTTAAGCAAATCGAGTTGCAGACTAGTCCTTATCAAAAGGGAGTAAAAACTATGTGAAAATTATTCACTTCATTATCTTAGTGTTGAGTCTGAAAAAAGTGTGTCGCCCACTCACGCTGCTCTCCATCCCTCCTCGCTCACTCTGTGCCTCCCTCACTTCCTCGCGAGTGAGCCAGCTCACTTTCTCATCGACGACGAAAATTTACATTACGTCGGCGTCGTGCAAAAAAAAAAAACGCGAAAATTGAAAAAATATGAGAAAATGCAGCAGGGTTTGGTCCCAAAACGGTAACGGGTTACAAAATACCAATTGTCACGTGGGTAGGTGGGGTCTGAGAGCCTGGCAGCCTTGGAGCCTGGGGGCCTGGGAGCCACTTGTAACCTAGTTTAATGACTGGAAAGAGCATAAAAAAATAAATTTCTATAATGTTAACTATATAATTGTCAGTGGGAACAACATGTTCGCTTTATTCTTGGCCTTTTTGGCAGTTAACTCAATATCGAGTTCGTAACCTCTAGCTAAATAACATAGTTGGAAAGATGGCGGAATACAATAAGTATGTAACTTATCATTCTTATTATCGAACAATAAAGGAATTTGAAATTCACATTCATGAAATTGAGTTTCTTCGTTGAATCTCCATTGATTCGTCAAATCTATTGTTTGAGATTCAAATAATTTCTTAATCACTTGCTTTGAACATGTAACTTTGGCAAGCCCATTCAATTTATTGTGGAAACTTCTTGGCATTGCATTATCTACATCTTTCAAAGCTTCAGTTAATTGTTGATAATAAAACAAAAATTTCTTTTTCAAAATTTCAATATTTTGATCTTCCAAACCACCATTGAAAACAAAATTATTATCAAATGAAATTGGAATAGGATAAGGTGATTGAATATTATGAACTCGAAGCATTGGAGTAAAAGTTAAAGAGCTCGGTAAAACAACTTTACCTATTTTCTTCGATGTTGAAGGCTTGAAAACAATATTAATATTCAATTTCTCAGTTTCATAGTTATTGATATAATTACCAACTGATGAATCTCTTGACATGGAAGGTGACATTGTAGGTGCCAAAGTCAGTGTTGAAAGAGAAGTTGATGAAATGTTGGGTCTCAATGATTCAGATGATTCACTATTACGACGCCTACTCGCTTGTTTTAAAGCTTTAGGTTGTAAAGATTTAATCTGAGTATTCTTATGAATCGTTACACTAACTTGTAACTCACCTTCTGTTTTATTGAAGAAATCTTTAACAAAGAAAAGTGATGCCGATCTGGTATATCCATTATCTTCAAATGATCCCGTTTTAAAATCTTTTAATATAGGTATTGTATCAGTTGAAGACAATTGTTTATTCTTTTTCTCTCCACTACCAGAGCTTGAGAAAATAATCTCATCTTGAGCTCTCAAATCGGAGATACCACTGTTTTTTAAATGTTTACGTTCCATCAACTCTTTCAATTTGTCAGAAACTAATGATTCTATTGTTTTCAGTTGTTGGGTAGTAGATAATTCTCCATAAGAATTTTGAAACTCACTTTCCAAGTTTTTATAAGTTTCTACTCTAAAATAATATTCATTGTTTTTCAAGGAAATAAAATCATATTCATGACTAGTCTCTGTATTATAATATTTTTTATAAAATTCCAGTCTCCTACCAATAAATTGAACATTTATAAAATAAGAAACTGATTGACCTTCTGCTGCATAATCTGTTGTTTTGATTGGTGACCCATATTTATCAATCCTACCATATCCAACATAAGGGTTTATTTTAATCATTTGCGCCATTTTACCAAACGCATTAGTGTTAACGCCAAAGGAAGGAGGTAACTCAAGGTGTAATGGAAGTTCATCAGAGCATGAAGTATCTAAAAGATAGTAAGGTAGTTTGAAAGTGAAAATTTTCTTGTGAACTTCACCAGATTTAATCAATCGATCATGTTCAAATCCCAATAATGCATTATCTATCGGATCTCTAAGAGTCTCTATTGAAACATTCTGTGATTTCATATCAATACAACCATAATGAAAGCAAGCACTTAAATCAAATGTTGATAGGAATCTCTTTTTAATCAATTCTCCAGGTATAAAAGGATGTCGAATTGTAATTTCACCTTCCAATGATGCAAGTAGCATTTCGAATGGAATATCTTCCTTAGATTTATTCTCAACTAAAAAATAGCCACAAACAGTCTCTCCCGGTTTGTACTGTCGTAACGGATTTTCACGCTCCGGTTTAACTCCCACTTTTGGTACAGATTTGGTTAGCACAATTTGAATATTGATTGGTAAAGAAATTTTTTGAAGTTTATCAAAATTATTGAGCAAAATAAGATTGGGATTTGTAGTGGGATCCACATAGTTGTTGGGATCATTTGGTGGAAAAATGTGATCAGATTCGGCCGTAGAAGAGAAAGATGATCTATTTCTAATATTAGAAGCATCATAGTTTGGAGGATTGTCTAGTGATGTCAAATTTTCAGTATCAAAGATAGTTCTATTGAACATGAAATTATGCATCTCAAAGGATGGTAAGACATCCTCTAATATTGTGACTGCATCATCATTGTCGCTAACTCCCGCATCCTGTGTAGTAGGTGACATGGTATTACTATACATTAAGAGACGATAAACTAGAAATTACATGGGTAATTGTATAGCATCTAAACGTTTTAGTTCAAGTTTGACACCCTCTCTTTTGACACTCGCAAAGTCAGTTCCCGAATCACAGTTGCCGCGAGATATCGATTTACCGGCAACGGAGCAAAATGTCGGGCTAACTGTTAAGACTGGCCGGAGAAAGCTCTAGGTTGCTAAACAGTAAAAGAATTATTAAAGAATTATCAGGGTTGCATTGAAGTGACGGCAGATCTTTTTTCACTTCTCAAAAACAAAACCAGGATCCTAGCGGGTCCCAGAAAATTGAAGGCTGGATGAGGGGAATCATTGCCCCTTCTGGGCACATCTTCATGGAGGCTCAGTCGTTAGGTTCTTCGGTTAAGATGTCCGTTTCGGGTAGTTCCAGGCGGGAGAAAGGGTTCGAGTAGCTGATAAGAGGAGTCTTAACACTATTCCAGTTTCGACGGTAAAGCAGTATTTAAAACGACAAAATCTCCTGTAAAAATGTTATCTGTTGTTTTTTTTATTTTTTTTTCTTCTTCTTTTATCAAACAACAGAAAAACAGAAACTCTACTCTATAAGACTCACAAAAATGGCTATGAAATTTAACCCAGCAACTCATCCATTCCTTGCAGAATTACCACCAGCAATTCCATCTCCAGGTAACAATGCTTGGTTAGGTGATGTCTTACACTCTGATGCTCCAGATGACAAAAAACTTTCTGCTGGTTTCTACAAGCAAGGTCCAGGTGAACCATTAGTATACACTTATACTTACGATGAAATGAAGATCTGTTACCAAGTTAAGGGTAAGTTCACCGTAACTGATGGTGAAGGTAACAGCTATAATGTCACTCCAGGTTGTACTTTATTCTTCCCTAACGGTTCCACTATCACTTTCAAGGTTGAAGGTACTGATGAAGTTCCAGAAGAGGAGGCATATGCAATGAATTTCTTCGTTGGTTTGAGACCACCTATGTAAAGCATTTGAATTATATAGATCAGCTAGTCTAATCTTAAATTATCTTTTTACAAAAATTCCGGCATGAGACCTTACTTCGAGCTCAGTAGTGTAATGAATCTGAGCATTATCTCGGCTTCATTTTTAATAAGATTGCCTTTTTAGGTACTTCAAAATTCTACTGACTTGCGATTTTTTAGCCTTGGTTTGTAGAGAAGAACCTCTTGTTCTTGATTTTTCTAGCAAGCAATCCCGACACTAATCAAAATTTACTCAAGTCTAATTGTTTAAACCATTCGAACGTGATGGAGAAAACTAAAACAGGTGTGTTGTCTTTAACACATATTGCACGATTGAAGTGCATCAATAACGCCCATTTGATAAACGATATTGGATCCACGCCGTATCATTTGATTGAACCTGTTCTAATCAGGAAAACAGCTAGATCTCTTAAACAGATAGAAGAACAATCACCTCATATAATTTCAGATTCCGAGAAACTTTGGAAGTCTTTAATAAGTCGAGATTTCCCTGATCGCCCCTTAACATTAACTATTTCGGAAAATGGGAGACGAGTTAATATGAAGTCAAGAAACTTGTATGATAAATATATTAAAGATCGGGAGATACAACGAAAAAATGCTGTAGGGAACTTTAAACAGATAACTAAATCGTTAAATGATTTGAAAAATAAAAACAAAGTAAAGTCCATTGATAAAGTACTGCCGATGAAAAAGTTGAGAGCTGCTAGTATAGCCAAACAACAGCCTTTCAAAAGCAGTTTGCTCCAAAAGGCAAGAGTTTTGAATAAGCAGAGAGTACGAAACTTTGCGCAACCGAAGGTAGTTTCACGACAGCCTATATCAACTACTCTTGTGAAACTTGGCAAAAAACCAGGTGTTGTTCCTTCTAAACGTACCTTGGAAACTAGATCCTCACAGTCAAAATCTTTAGCATCCCAAGTTACTTCACAAGCTAACGTTAAAAAGCCTCGTCTATAGAAATTTATTATACAATATAATCACCAATTATTTTTGCTTTTTAAATACACTTTCTTCCTCTGATGCAAATTCCAATTTACGCTTTTTATAGGTAGTTACATCCATTTTCTTGTTATTGACTTTGATATCAGAACTCCAGTCTTTGTTTTCATTGGAATTACCGATCAAACCATCGTCGTCTGCCAAAGCAATTGTTTGCTTATAACTTTTGATTCTCAATCGTCCATTCAATAATACTTTCAAACTCCAGTCTTTGAACATTTGATTCGCTCTATTTGAGTCAACACCAAGCATTTTCAAGATAGGAATAACATTGGCAGAATTTCTTAGCTGAAATGGTGTATTTGTATTACATCCGCTTGAGATAATCATGCCTCTATTTCGACTAGCCCTGATGATCTGTTTACTGTTGGAGATTGCTTGGGCTCTGCTCTTTGAACTTAAAAAGTCAGTATATTTGATTTCAAAAAAAATACCTTTATCAATAGCAGAACCTAATGTTTTATGCTTCATGTAACAGGGAAGCCTTTGCTGCAAATTAAATGTGATAATGTCAACATCTAAGTTGGATATTGCTGACTGAAATGCTTTCTCTGTTTGTGGTTCCACGGATACTATATCAAAAACTTGCTGAAATTTAGCTATATTTTGGCACTGACTAGGATCGTCAACTTTAACCGTGATTCTAGAATAGAGTTTAAGTCTATCATTAAATTCTTTAAAGTTGTCCAAGTTGATTGGATTTATAAGATTCAAATCATTCGACAACTTTTTTTTATTCGAATTGCTTGTTACTGTTTCAGGTTTAAAATTCAGTGCGACATGAGTGTAACCCAATTGTTCCACAATATCTAGTGTCTTCTTCAGTTCAGAAAGGGCATCTTTTGTTATATTTTCATTGAAATCTGAAACAGGGTATACTATATTGAGATCACAAAGCATGATCCTTGGGATCAGAAAGATTTTTTGAAAGAAAACTTTGGTGGACAAAATGTTGGTTGTCTAAGATCAATTTTTTTGTTTTGGCAGCGACAGCTGGATTAAAAGAACGGAGAACACATGCAAAACCTTGAAGACATTCTCCAGGAACGAGCAACATAATATTTAGAATGATAATCGACTTAAAGAAAAGAATTACCTCATCTTAGATGAGATTTTATCTATTTATAAAATGTTAGATTACGATGACAAAACATGCAACACAATTTTTTTGTATCCATCTGTGGCAGCCACCAAATCAGATCGTGTAACAAACTCTTTCTGAGTATGAGCCACAGAAATACTTCCAGGACCATAAAGGTAACGTTTAATCCCCAGATTTTCCAGATATGGCATATCAGTTGCATATGCACATGATATCAATTCAAACCCAGGAACATCATAGTCTAAAAGTTGAGGTTTTAGAAATTGCACAATTTCCATGTGTGAATTGTCAGTGTTGAAAAGATTCTCAGCGTAATATCTTACACTATCAATATCTTGTGCAACACGAATGTAAAGTTCTGCCTTGATATACGCAGAAATCACGTTTGCAGCGTCCCCTCCATGGATTGTACCGATATTGACAGTAGTTTTACCAAGCAACTCTGATTCAGGAAAATTTTCATTCAATAAAATATTTAATTTTTTGATAAGATATTCGATTGCACTAAAACCTAGTTCCGGATATCCAGAGTGACTTTTTATACCCCATGCCTCGACATCAAATCTGAAATTACCTTTATGCCCAACACTTAACTTGTTCTCTGTTGGTTCACCGAGAATTGCAGCATGTGACCATTTAGCTCCTAAGTTTGATACAGCTTTTTTCACTCCAATTCCATTATATTCTTCTCCCACAACAAATAAGAGAGAAACGTCACCTTCTTTGATCATATCGGAATCCCATAAATCTAAGAAGGCAATGATCTGTGCAGCTATCGAACCTTTTGCATCACATGCACCTCTAACATGCATTTCATCTCCTATTTCAGTATATGGAATTTTTCCCTCAGGATTTGTATCGATATGTGCAGAAAGAACCACTTTTGTTTCTCTTACATCACCCATGTATGCATATATGTTTTCTCTAAGCAAGCCTGTTTGACTTTCCTTTTCAGTTTCAACAACTTGAAGTTCTACCGTGAATCCTTGTTGAACTAGAAATTGTTCCAGCCAATGAACTGCGTTATATTCATATCCAACTTCAGAATCAATAAGTGCTAGCTCTTTCAATAAAGTATCTACAGACCACCTTCCTAATTGTCCGAAATTTTCAGTAAACCAGAATTGAGGGATGTATGATGCACATGCAAAGTTGATAATTGCGAATAAAGTGAAGGCAAGCTTCAACGTCAGCATCGTTATAATTTGATTTAGATGAAGTATCAATCTTCCATACAGATCATTTGCGTTAAACTGGTCTTACTTTAATTTTAAAAAGGGGTCTCGGTTAATTGATAACGAAATCTAGGAACGATCGCGGAAATATTTTTCCGATAATTATTAACGTTTAGATTTGAAACAGTTTGTACCAAGAGCGATAACGATCTAGAGAATTCGGGTAGATGTCCGAGAAATAATTATTTTCAAAGTTTTAGATCGCCAACGTACGTATGAGTTAGTCTTATCACAGATTGTCATGTTATTTCATTCGGAATTACATCCAGAAAAGAAAGAGTTGTTTTGTTTGCTTTGCTACTGATCAGGAAAATTGTGCACACACATATAAATCTAGGATTTTTTCCCCATTGTAGATATATATTTCGAACAAACTAACATTTTTGCTTTTGTTTTAAAATAATCTAAAGCAAAACAACAAAGGAAAAATTAACAATGGCATCTCTCAATAGAGAAAAGCAATCACAAGATGTTAATGTTATTTCAATCAATGATGAAATTGAATTAGGAACTGTTTTCTCAGCTTCAGGTGAAGAAATTAAAGTTCATGGTGATATGAAAGATATGGATGAAGCTTTAGAAATGGCTTTAGAGAATGAAGGTTTTGAATATACTGAAGAAGAAGGTAAGAAAGTTTTACATAAATTAGATCTTGCATTAATTCCATTTGTTTCATTCCTTTATTCATTATTTTATATTGATAAAGCATCTAATGGATGGGCAGCAGTTATGGGAATAAGGAAAGATATGAACATGAAAGGTGATCAATTCAGTTGGTCAGGTTCTGCATTTTATTTAGGTTATCTTGCGTATCAACCAATTGCTTCATTAACATTACAAAAATTCCCACTTTCAAGTTGCTTTTCAATTTATATGTTTTCATGGGCATTAATTATTTGTTTACAAGCAACTAATCATAGTTATCCAGCTTTTATATTTTTAAGGACATTACTTGGATGTTCAGAAGCTAGTGCAAGTGTTTTCACTACATTATTAACATCACAATATTTTAAAAAGAAGGAAACATTTTTAAGAGTTAGTTTCTGGTTAGCGACTGCAGGTTTTGGAATTTTTTTCGGTAATATGATAGCATATGGTATTGCAATTAAAAGTGATAGTTTCACGATTGAAGCATGGAAGATTTTATTTATTGTAATTGGATTAATTTCATTTTTTGTTGCAATTATATTAAAGATTCATATACCTAATACACCGATAAATGCATGGTTTTTAAATGAACGTGAAAAGAAAATTGTGATTGAAAGAATTAGAGAAAATTTCCAAGGTTTTGGTAATAAAAAATGGAAGAAGAAGCAATTTATTGAAGCAATGAAAGATATTAGAACATATTTATTTTTCATTTATGCAATTTCATTTAATATACCAAATTCTGCACTTTCATCATTTGGATCAATTTTATTAAATACAGATTTAGGTTATTCATCAACTGATTCATTATTATATGGTGCACCACAAGGTGTAATTGAATTTATTGGATTACCAATAATTGCATATTTAATTCAAAGATTTAATTTACCAAGATTATTAAGTACAGCGATTTTAATTACAATTTGTATTTCATTTGCAAGTTTACTTGCATTTGGTGAAGATTCTAAAACAAAATTATCAGGTTATTATTTATTAGGTTTAATGCAAATTGGACCAATTGGAGCATTTTCATATTTTGCATCAAATGTACCAGGTTATACTAAAAAATTAACAATTACATCAATTTATTTAATTGGATATTGTGTTGGTTCATTGATTGGACCACAAACATTTTTATCAAAAGATGCACCACATTATAATCCAGCTAAAATTACAATTGTTGTTTGTCTTTGCATTTCAGCTATTTGCTTCTATAGTATTTGGTTTATCTGTAAAATTGATAATGAAAGAAGGGATAAAAGAGCAATTGAATTAGGTGATAAATATATTGTACCTGAAAATATTGAATTTAGTGATTTAACTTCAAAGGAGAATATTTATTTTAGATTTACTTTATAATGCGAGAAAGTTTTGCTGACTTGTATAATCGATAGATAGAGATAGATAATTAGTAATCGATGGTGTCGCCACAACGTCGGAGGTGCGTAAAATTTTCGGAGTTCACCACGCGAAATTTTGTGGCGCAGTAAATCAAAGTGGCAAATGGAGAACTTAAACATCATCCATCATGTGTACTGTTTCCATCTTTCCACTTAAACAACGCAACTCAAAGGATAAACACTATTACGATGACAACGATACATGAAGAAGAAGGGATGCTAGATATTGGCAAACATTGTAAGATTTGTCGAGAATTAGATTTTTTACCATTTACTTGTATCAAATGTGGGTTAACATTCTGTTCGAAACATAGAAATGAATATAATGAACATAAATGTGAAAGTGAAAGTGAAAGTGAAGTAAAAGGTGATAAATATGATATATCTAAATTACCTAAATCATCTACAGTTTTCCCTGATTTGGTCAAGATTAGGGAAGAAGCTGAAAAGAAACATTTAAAAGAACAAAGTTTTAAAATTGGCAATAGATTAACTAAGATTTTAAATGAAGATGATAAGCCAATGAATAGTATTGAAGTTGCAATGTTAAGATTAAAGAAATTGTTGCAAAATTCAAATGAATCGATCAAAAAGTCTAATAAAAAGAATAATGGGAACAGGATGATAATCAATGGAGGAAGTTTTTTCAAATTTAGTACGAAATCAAATAGCGATAATAATAAAGCTGTTAAAATGATTGAGATGAATCGATTGAAGAGATCAGCTAAAGGTGATGAACGTATTGATATTAAAGATAGAGTTTATGTTTGGGTTAGTTATAATAATGATGATGATCAAAGTATAAGTAATAAAGAGGGGCAATTTTTCTCTAAGAAATGGCCGATTGGTAAGATGCTTGATAGTAGTGCTAAATTAAGTAAGATTAAGAATTTCAATAATCAAAATGTTGACTCATCATTGAAACTTGCTATTTTCAGGAAAGCTAGGAATGGTGAAGTTGTTGGGAATGATGAAGAGTTTGTTTACATACCAGCTAATGGGAGAGTTGAAAGGGAGATAGTTGATGGTGATGAGATTTACATTCTTCGTGGTAAAAATGAAATGTAGAGAAAATTAAAAAATTAGAAATATAGAAAAGTTAGTTGTACTTTTTTGTGTAAAATAATTATAATACTTATCAATAGTAGTAATTGCTTTGGTGATAGTTTATAGAATAGTGTAGTTTGAGGTATGATAACGACGAGTTTAAGTTCTACACGTCCATGACACAAATACGTGTTGTGTGAGCTAAACCGTTTAAAAGAGGGTCCCCACAATCAATGAAACTAAATCTACGGTAAATACAATTTTAAAGTAATTCCGTCGGGTAGAAGAAGTATCTCGAAGTTTAAGAGCAAGAAATAGTTAGTTTGCTAAATTGAGTACTTGATTGTTTAATAGATTGTAAGTGGGACGATCGAAACTGGAAAAGTGAGAAATAGCGCGTTTATAGTTTGATTGCTGTTTTTGTTTGCCCGTTATTTGTTTGTTTGATATTTAGAATTGCTCAAAGTCACGATTCAAGAGAGGCGCAGTTTTCTCCCAAAAGGGTAAGTGGCACGGGGTAGTGAAAAGTGAAGTGAAAAATTTTATGGGAGAGGAGAACGGGGGGAAACGAGCGGAACGGGCGGAACGAGCGAGGGGGGAGTCGGAGATGTGGACACGTTCCGGTACTATGGGTGTAAGTGGGTATGATATGGGTTTGGGTATCTAACTTTGAGGGTTACATGTTTATATATAAAGTATATTTAATAAGCAATGGTAGAGGGCCGTAGTTTATAGAATTTAAATGCTTTTCTAAAGATATATTTTTCTTGGTACTGTGATTCCAACATGTGTAGAGTAAGAGTAAAGTTAGAGCAATGGGGGGAATAAAAAAAATGAGTCATCTAATGAATGGACAACCATTTTTTGTAATTTTCAGAAGAACTATGGAGCAAATTAGCAACATTTGTAATTTGCTTGGAAGAAGCTGAGCTTGAATCAACAACAACTGTAGGATCTGTATCGTTAGCTGAAGTAGTAGTTGATCTTATTATATTATTTACAGTCAATATTTTAGAATTGTCATTCTGAGCCAAACTCCTTGACAGTCTTTCTGAAATACTAGTTGGAGGAGCAGTTGGAACATTCAAATCCAATCTATTTGAATCTAGATCATTCAACATAAGGTTTGAACATGTTGCACTTGAAGAGGCCAACAGCGGAGATTCATAAGTCAAGTCTCTCAAATTTGGGGACTTCAAAGAGCCAACAATACTATTTCTACTTGCCCTTGATACGGGCACCACTTGAGGGGTTAGTAGTGGAGAGACAATAGATGTGGGTATTTGAGAGTGTGAGTGAGAATGAGTGTGAGAATGAGTGTGAGAACTTATACTTTTGGAGTGAGACAAACGAGGATTTGTGGAAGTGGGTATATAGGTGTTGGTGCTGTATACATTTGTAGAAGCTGTGATATTTGGGGTTGTAGTAGCAGCGGGAGTTGTATCTGAGGTTGTGGCTATGTTCGTGTTTGTGTTTGTTGCTGTGTTTGTGTTTATGTTTGTGTTTGCGTTGTTGAGAGAGAAAGAGGTGGCTGATAGAGCAGGTGAATTTTCGACAATCTGAGACAGTTGCAGGTCGTCTTCGTCTTGCAGATCCACGAGTTTGCACTTTTCAGAACAGTAGGCGGAGCCGTCCAGACACTGTTTCTCGCAGACAATGCAGAAATCCTCAAACGCAGACATGGTGTAAATGTGGAATGGAAGGTGCAACTGAAGCTGGGAGTGAAGCTGAGTGAGTTGCTGTGGCAGAGAGAAGGAACAAGAGGAAGCAGTAGCACAAGCCAAGAAGGAGCAGGGGCAGCGGTTTAAGAAGGGACGGACGGGTGGAGTGGAAAACGTGAAACGTGAAACGTGAAAATGAAAATGAAAATGGAGGTGAAAAGTGTGCAGGGTTCCGGTGCAGACCGGTAGCAAGCTGGCACACACCACCACCTGAAACAACACACAGTGAGAGAGGCCCACCCTTCGCCCCACAGGCACGGCACGGCGCGCCAAAATTAGCTGGAAACCACGCCTGGAAACCACGCCGGCTGCCGCCAGACGCCGCGGGCAGCTAAGCTAATTTTGGCACGCTGTGCCCCGCGCCCTGCCCCGCCCCGCCCTGCAGGACTCTGCCGCCCTCCCCTGCCCAGGCTGCCCGCCCTGCCTGCCCTGCCCGGCCCTGCGGTACGTTCCACGGTTGCGTGCGTGGGTGGTTAGGTTAGCTTAGTTATTTCAACGTCTCATCGATCTGGTCCAGAAACCACGCTGCAGCTGCAAGTGCAGGAGCTGCAACAACCAACCAACCATGCGGTACCCAACACCAGCACCAGCTCTGGCACGGTCTCTGCGTCTGCCGACCTCCGCCGCCTGGCCACGTCCGCCCCTCTCGAGGCCCAGGGCCCCTGCTCCTGCTCCTCCTCCTGCTGCCGCTGCCGCTGCCGCTACCCCACACTCCAGACACAGCACGCCTGTCGGCAACATACTGCTGCTACGTCGCAGTTTCGCTACCTCGCTCCCGCTTTCCGATGACGTCGGCAGTTCCAGTCCACTAAATCACTCACTACAGCACTTCGATCTCGACGACTTCAAGGTCGAGAACCTGCATCCTGCACTCCTGCGTAAGGCAGACTCCCTGATCGATGAGTTGAGCAAATTACAGTCAAAGTTGCAAGAGAATCCTCACAGTTTTAGTATACCGGATAACAAGAGATTCTCTTATCTTACGTCATTCTCTCAAATTTATACCAATTTCCAGAAATTGAATGATGATTATAATGAACTACTAGATATAATTCACAATAATGAAGATGATTTATTAGTGGATGAAGCGAAATTGGAATTATCTTCAATCTACTCACAGTTGTTGAATTCAATAGATAAATTAAAATCAAGTCTATTACCGCAGCATGAATTTGCTTTAAATTCAACAATTTTAGAATTAAGACCTGGAGCTGGTGGTCATGAGGCAAATATTTTCACTTCAGATTTATTGAACATGTATATTAAATATTGTCAATTTCAAAATTGGAAATTCGAGATTTTATCTAAAAATGATCATATTTCAGGCTCAGGTATAATCGATGCAACTTTATTAATCAACCATAATGGCTCCTATAATAGATTAAGATTCGAAGCTGGTGTTCATAGAGTTCAAAGAATACCTCAAACTGAGACAAAGGGTAGAGTTCATACTTCTGCTGCTGCTGTTATTGTTTTACCTAAAATCGATGATGATGGTAACGATAATAATATCATTTTGAAATCAAATGATTTGAAAATCGATGTAATGAGAGCTTCAGGTTCCGGTGGTCAACATGTTAATACAACTGAATCCGCTGTCAGAATAACTCATTTACCAACTGGTATTGTCGTTTCAATCCAAGATGAACGTTCTCAACATAAAAATAAGGAGAAAGCTTTAACTATCTTGAAAGCTCGTTTAGCTGAATTAAAATTACGTGAAAAATTAGAAAGGGAAAGGAAAGCTAGAACTGGTCAGGTATCTTCTGTTGATAGAAGTGATAAAATTAGAACTTATAATTTCCAACAAAACAGAGTAACTGATCATAGATGTGGCTTTACCTTACATGATCTCGACGGTTGTTTGAATGGTTCCAAACTGGATCTAATCATTGACCAAGTGCAGAAAAAGGAGGCCGATGATGCTGCAGTTGAGTTGATCAAACAACTACAAGAGTAGTTGGGTGATCGATGAGCCGTCATCTCAAAATTTACGTGCACCTGAATGTACATGTGACCACGTTAGTAATTTTCAAACTCGCTTTTAAGATCGATGGATAATTGTATATAACCTGTAATTTGCCCTTAACATTCCAGCGTTCCACTGTCTTCCATCTTCCACTCCCGCAATAACAATGACAATTCCATCAATCAAAGAAGCTGATAAGGCTTTCAATAATGGTGATTTCCAAACTGCTGAAAATCTTTACACTGAAATACTCAATCTAGATACAAGTAAATCAAATAATGAAATTAGATCAAATACTGAGAAAATTGTCGATTTGAAGGAAACCTCAATTAATCAATTATCTAGAATTTATATTGAACAGAAAAATTTGGATAAATTATCAAATCTACTATTAAATTCACTTCAAATAATGTCTGGTAGTTTTGCTAAATCTAAAACTTCTAAAATTATCAAAACTCTATTAGACTTGATTGAATCTATTAAAATTTGGAATCCCGATAATTCAATCGATAAATCCAATTTTATATTGCAAAAATCAATTGAGTTAACTAAAAAATGTATTGATTGGTCAATTAATGAAAAGAGAACTTTCCTTAAACAATCATTACAAATTAGATTATCTTTATTAAATTATAATTTAAAAAATTATAATGAATCTTTGAAAATAATTGAACCTTTGATAATCGAATTTAAAAAACTTGACGATAAATCTTCCTTAGTTGAAGTTCAATTATTAGAATCTAAAAATTATTTCCAATTAAAAAATTATATTAAATCAAAAGCTTCACTTACAAGTGCTAGAACAAGTGCAAATGCAATTTATTGTTCTTCTTCAATTCAAGCTGAATTAGATTTAATGAGTGGTATATTAAATGCTCAAGATAAAGATTTTCAAACTGCTTATTCTTATTTTTTTGAAGCTTTTGAAAATTATCAATTACATGATCAACATAATAATATAATAGATGATGAGAAATCAATCAAAGTTTTAAAATATATGTTATTATGTAAAATAATGACTAATAATTTAAATGATATCAATGTTTTATTAAAGCAAAAATCTTGTCAACCTTTCATAAATAAAAGAGAAATCGAAGCAATGAAATCAATCTCAAATTCTGTATCAAATAGATCTTTAAAAGATTTAGAAAATTCACTTAAATTTTATAATTTGGAATTATCTCTAGATCCAATTATTAGATCTCATTTATCTGACCTCTATGATTCATTATTTGAGAAAAATTTACTAAAATTAATTGAACCTTATTCATGTATAGAAATTAATCATATTTGTTCAATGATTGGTTTACCAAAGGAAACAATCGAATCAAAATTGAGTAATATGATACTTGATAAAACTTTTCATGGTATTTTAGATCAAGGTAATGGTTGGTTGATTGTTTATAATGAACCAATAATCGATCAATCTTATGATTTTAGTTTGGAAATTATCAAACAAATGTCAACAGCTGTTGATTTATTATATGAGAAAGCATCTTCTCTCGACTAAAAGAATATATTTTTTGTTCCTTTATTTATTATACAAATAGTATATAATTGTAGTAATATAAACCCACTCAGCTTCGGACTTAACCTCCAATTATCCTGTTTATTACTCATAATTATTCCCCTATATATACACCTTCAGGAAATTTCTCATAAAGATTACAACTTTGAAATGCAAATTTCTTCAAAAATGGTTCTAACTCATTAGTTGCATCAAAAATTTCATAAATTTTATATTTCTCATCAGCTAAAATATTAATTAAATCAATTGCTTCAATAATTAAATCTTTATTTGAAAATCTATTATTAATCAATAAATCAAATAATGAATTAAATAAAATTGGTAAATAAATTCTCCTTAATTCTTGATAAATTTCTAAATTTTCTTGATTATCATCATTAACTAATTCGAAAAACCATTCTTTAATTAATTTCTTCAATTTATTAGATAATTTTCTCAATTCTTCAAATGATTGTTTATTAAAGTCAAAATTTTTCAATTCTTTATAAGTTGAAACAAAATTCTTATATTGAACTAATTCCATTATCGATTTAAAATCTTCAAAGTTTTCATTAATAATATGCTTTGTTTGATAATTATCAATTAAAAGTGGTAAATTGATACTATCAATAAATTTAAGTGATGATCCAACTTTACCAACAAGTAAAAATCTTCTTAATAATATTGTAATTGCATTAACTGCATCATCAACAATATTTGAATCAATAAACCAATAAACAATTTCATATAATCTTTGATCAATCATTGTAATATCATCTTCTAAATAAACTTCAGACTTTGTTGGATAAAATTCTTCAGTCTCTTTAAAAGCTCTTTCAACTGTTAATCCAAGTATTTTCTCTAATGGTAATCCAAGATTACGTATACCACTTATTTGATTAAATCTCTCCTCTTGTGAAAATTCAAATTTCATTATTAATGATGAATAAATATTAATCATTTCATTCTCATCTGGTATATATGACATATAAGTTGGTATTAATTCATATGATTTGTATAATGTTAATCTATATATATAAAATTCAAGTAATTTAGTATAATCTTTATTTGAAATTAATGATTCTCCATAAACTAATTGTAAAATAATCGCTAAATGTGTTAAAATTCTAAGTAAATATGTATTCTCTAAAACAAAATCTTCTCCTCTATCATTTAATATCATATCTTCTAATGATTTTATAGTATTATTCATCAAATCTTTAACATTATTAGAAATTAAAGAACCAATTAAAACTCTTATTGAATGTTTACTTTGTTCTTTTATTTTCTCATCAGAATCATTAGCTAATTTTACCAATATATCATCAATCGAGTTAGAAATTATTGGAGGTCTAGAAAGTTTATCAATTAATATAAGATCAGATGGTTCAATGTTAAATTCTTTATGTATTTTAATCAATTGATCTTCAAGTTGTAAATTAACGTAATTCCTTAAATATATAATAAGTTTCTCTTCCCAATTATTAGCTAATTCATGACAGCTTAAAAAATCATTTGCTAAAAATCCATAACAAGCTTTCTCATATTTACCCGATGTTGAAGAATTTTCTAATGTTTTAACAAGTTGATAAATTGTTCTCTTTCTCAAAATTTGAGATTTAACTCCACTTGGTTTCAAATTACTTTCAAAATCATTTAAATCAATAATTGGATCAACCCTATCTTTAAAGCCTGCTAATATCAATGCAAAATCCCAATTGTTTGTTATCTTACATAAATCTAATAAATCTTCATTGTTTCCTGAAAGTAATAAACCAAATGCTTTCTTATAGAAAACTTCATCTTTCTCTGAATCAATTGGATTTAATTCTTTCCCAGTTCTTATTGGTGCATCGATATCCAAACTATTTACAAGATTTGGATTTGGTGAAAAACTATTTAAATCATTTAAAGTATTAAGCCATTTTGTAGTTTGAATATTTAATTCTTCATCATGATCAGTAGGTAAATCAAATGCTAAAGTTTCAGATAATGTTGTGATAATTACAAGTAATTCAGAAAGATTTCTATTAGAAGTAATGAGATTATCGATAGTGAAAACATCAGATGAATATTCAGAAATATTATCCAGATTTAATTTTCTAGTAACTGATTGATCTGAATTTAAAAGTTCTTTATTAAATTTAACCTCTTGTAATTTTTCCATTAAAGACCAAAACTTACATTCAAGAATCCAATTTGTTATTTGTTCTGTGTCTGATTGATCCGTTTCATAAGCTTTTTGAAGTTTAGTATATGCAATAATTTTAAATCGTGAAGCTAAAGCTCCTAAATCATATGATCCAAATTCTAATCGAAATTCTCTTAAAATTTTAGCAAATTCTGTGTGAACATCATTATCTTCTATAGATAAATGAAAATTATTTACTTTTGTATCTGTCATTGTCTTTTCCCCCTGATTATTATAGCTAAAAAAAGTATTAAGCTCAAAAGTTTCTATTTTCTCATAAATTTGAGTAAACACGATTTAAATTGTGGAAATTTGAGAAATCTGTGCACCGCAAACTTTCACAATTGAAGCTCCTCGCATTTTGAATCAAATGAGGCGTTGATTCTAAATTAGATAATGAAGAAGTATTAACACACAAATTATCAATAATTCTTCTTCAAAGATAAACATTATTACTCAATTGATTGAAGTGAGATTATGGTAGAAGTTTCATTAACTATTGGGAAATTAGACGCGTCATTAGCGTTATTATTAACTAAAGATCATCATTTAATTGAATTTCCTACTATTTTATTACCAGATGGAATAACAACAGGTTCGATTGTTAAGATTAATGTTGAAAGAGATTTTGATCAAGAAGTTAAAGAAAGGGAAGATTTTAATCAATTACAGGAAGAAATTTTTGAACTTTTTGGGAAATATGAACCTGAAAATCCTGTTTTAAAAATTGTAAACATTACACAAACATCATGTGTTTTAGAATGGGAACAATTGAATTTAGGTACATCGGAATTGAGAGAGTTAACTTTATATAAGAATGGATCTAAATTAGGACCTATAAAGAATCCATTTCAAAAGAAAAATATTAAGTTTAGTGGATTACCTATTGATACACCATATAAATTTCAGTTAAAATTAGAGACATCATCTGGTACTTATTGGTCCAATTTAGTAGAGTTAAGGACTCATAAAATGACTGATTTATCAGGTATTACTATTTGTTTAGGAGATATTGATTTCAATGAAGAGAAATTTACATTAGATGATATAAAGGAAGCGATTGAAGCAATAGGAGCAAAACCTTTAACAAGGGAAGTTAAAGTTGATACAACACAATTCATTTGTACAAAGACTACAGGTATTGAATATCAAAAGGCTAAGAATATGAATTTACCGATAATTAGACCAGAATGGATTAAAGCATGTCAATTGGAGAGAAGAATCGTTGGTGTTAATAAGTTTTATTTAAATAGTGAGAATCCTATTTGGAAGACAAAAGATTTTTGGAGTTTTGAAGACAGATTACAACAAAATAAAAGTACTGATCCTGCAGTTGATGAAGAAGAGAATAATGTTAAAGAAGAGTTGGAGAAAATCATTGAACAAGAGAGGAATGGTGAAGCAATTAATGGTGAGGCAATTAATGGTGAAACGAATAATGGTGAAATATCAAGGGATGAGACAAGAAATGATATAGCTGAAGATAGTATAGGTGAGGAGGCTATAAGTGAGAAACCAACAATTGAGGTGCCACTTGAGGAGGTGCCTGTAACAGAGCCTGTAACAGAGCCTGTCAAAAGCTCCGAATCAGAAATACCTGCAGCACAAGTTACAGAGGAAGTGGATGAAACTGAGAATTTGAAGTCGCAAGAACCTGAAGGAGCTCTCGAAGAACCTGAAGGAGCTATCGAAGAACCTGCTGAAGAACCTGTTGAAGCACCTGCTGAAGCACCTGCTGAAGCACCTGCTGAAGAACCTGCTGAAGAACCTGCTGAAGAACCTGCTGAAGAACCTGCTGAAGAACCTGCTGAAGAGAATGTTGAAACCGTAGAAGCTACTGATGAAACTCATAAAGAATCTGAATCATCACCTGTTGAAGAACCTGTTGAAACCGCAGAAGCTATTGATGAAGCTAAAGAATCTGAGTCATCACCTGATATAGAAACACATGAATCGAGATTACAGGATGAAAAAGTGAATGATGATGATAAAGTGAATGAAGATGATAAAGTGAATGAAGATGGAAATGTAAATGAAAATAATCAAGATATTGAACATACTGAAAGTGATAGTATACGGAGTGAAATAATTGAACCTGTGACTAGTACAACAGATGTGACAGAAGAAACAGAAGGGGATAAGAAATCGGGTTCAGTGAAAAGCAAATCAAAGAAGAAGAAAAATAAGGGTAAAAAGAAATGATGAAGTGATATAATTTGGTTTGACTTGATTTAATCTATGTAGAAGTAGTTTATATTATAGAAAATAATTTATTTAAAGATGTTATATTTGAGTTCATGAATCACCGAATAATCTTCTAACTCTTCTTAAAACTGAATCTTTCTCAGGATCATAAGGATGATCTTTTGAAGGTATTTCAAGTATTGCAGGGAAAGGATTTAAATAATTATCAATTTGAAATCTAATTTTTTCAGCTAAATGTTGATTGATTAAAAGTATTGCTAAATCATTCCTTTTAACCATTGAATCGAAAATTTCAGATAATTCATCAATTGATGTATCATTTGTACAAGTTTTAAAATTAGTTTCCTTACCTGGTTCATTTGTTACTTGACCTATACCAGCTAAAAGCATACCTGTTATTGTATCTTCATCGCCGATACAAGCTATCACTGTTCTATCCTTTGCTTCAGACGACATTGTGGAGGGGGAAGAGGGTGTACTTGTGTTGTGGATGGTTATAAATTGTTATCTGCAGCCATTTTCGTGCATGAGATGTGCGTACATAAGATTGAGGAAAATTGAACAACTTGTTAAGAAGAATTTTGAAAATTGGATATACGACGCCGGGAAAAGAGAAATTAATTTAACAAACTGTATATGATAGGATTAAAATCGGTTAACTTTATTAGATGTTTCCAAACAAGTTGTTTTAAGAGAGCTGGACATTCCAAATGGGCTAATATCAAACATAAGAAAGCAGCCAATGATGCAGCTAAAGCAGCACAATCATTTAGGATGTCAAAACAAATTCAAGTTTTCGCCAAGATGGGTGGATCAGATTTGAATCAAAATATACAACTTGCCAATGCGATTGAAAAGGCAAAAAGTTTAAGTATACCTAAGAAAGTAATTGAGAATGCGATTAAGAGAGGTACAGGTGAATTAAAGAGTACAGAAAAGATGGAAACCGTTATTTATGAAGGTTTAGCACCTGGAGGAGTTGCAGTTGTAATTGAAGCAATCACTGATAATAAGAATAGAACAATTGGATTTATTAGACCATGTTTTAGTAAATTTAATCTTAATATGACACCAACTAGTTATATGTTTCAAAGGAAAGGAGTTTTATTATTGAATATTGGTGGTTTGAAAATTGACGATGTATTTGAAGAATTGATTGATTTAGGATGTGAAGATATAAATGAAGTTGAAATTGATGTTGATGAATTTGATAATAGTAATGATAATAATAATAGTGAAGGTAATAATCTAGTTGAAATATTTACTGATGTAAAAGATTTTGGTAAGATTGCTAAAAGTATCAAAGATGGTGGTAAATTTGAGATCAAGGAGATGAATATTGAGTATGTGCCTAATGAAGATACATTAGTTGAAATTGAAGATGAAGATACAATGAGTAGTTACGAGAAATTCATGAATTTACTAGATGAGGTTGAAGATGTTCAACATGTCTACACAAACTTGAAATAGGGTAAAGCTCAACGTGTGTAGTGTCATGTGTATAGAATATGTAATAGAATAGGTAATAGAATATATTTGTACAATACACAGCCACAAACACTGAACGAAGGTGTGGGTGTTGATGAGAGTGTCGGTAAGATTGATAACTAGACATTCCTTTCTTGTGTAGATATGTGTGTGTGCCTGTCAAATAGAATCGAATGAAGAATCTGGATTTTATATTATAAGTGGATGATACTTAGGAAAAGAATAAATAGATAAAAAAGTGTGCTAACGGGCTAGCGGCCTACCGGCGTAGCCTAGTGAGTTGAATCGTTTATTCGTCCTTGGTGATTGCCTCAGCGAGCTTGTCGTCGAAAGTTGGGTTGGATCTACCGAGTCTCAAGGTGTTATCGGTGGTCAACTTCTTGTAGGAGAAGTATGTTGCGGAACAACAGACGAGGAAACATGCTGCGTATAATGGGTACAACTCCGGTGGAATCGAGAAGCCAGAAGACTTTGCAGCGTTGAATCTTGGGAAGGTTGGTCTCATGGTGAAGGCTGTGTGCGGTTGGTGTGGGAAGAACGGAGAACGGTACCACTGATGGATGTAGATGTAGATGTAGTAGATGTAGATGTAGATGTAGATGTAGGCCATGTCGGCCCAGACAGTCAGGCGGCGGTGGCGTCACAGCGGGCGCGCCGCGGCGCGCTGCGATTGGACGAGGCGCCCGGGCGGCGTCGACGCGTCGGCGGCGGCGCGCTTACGTCAGCGCGGGCAGAACAGGGAGCCGGACCAGACACAAGAAACAAGACACAGAAAGACAGAAAGACAGAAGACAGAAAACATACAGACGACAGACAAGACGCAGAGCCAGCACACGCAAGCTCTGTACAGCACTCCTCCCCCGCTGCCACCCCGTCCCAGCTAGAGAGTGGACCCCTTTTCTACACAGTCACACAGCACCCTTTTACCTTGTCCCGCTTTCTTGCAACAGACAGGCTTTATCCCGCATAGTTGCCCTCCATTCCAGCGCAGCACCGAGGCTTTTCTCCACTATGCAAGGCAGATCACACAACGTTAGCAGTGGCAGCAGCAGCAGTGGAAGCGGCAGCAACGGCAACGGCAGCAACGGCAGCAGCAACGGCAGCAACGGCAGCAGCAACGGCAGCAACGGCAGCAGCAACGGCAGCGCCGGCAGTAACAAACACCATTCGTCAGGCCAAAGTCATTCCGAGAGCAACGGCTCTTCCGCCAATTTAAGACTTTCTCCACCAGAATACGAGGCTGCAACAAAGCATATGAAGGATAGATTCATATATGCGCTTGCAAACGCTCTGGGCTGTAAAATCACAGTTGTTACTTCTGATGATGTTATCAAAGGTATCTTATATTCAACATCCGATGTATCTGACTCAATTCCTTCAATAATCATCAAATATCCTACTCTTAAGAACAAGATCTATGACAACGAGCTATTGGCCATCCCGCACACGGAAATTCAAATGATTACTTGCGAAAATGTCGATTTATCTCCAAAAGTGAATAATAATAGTATCAATACTACCAATACTACCAGCACTACTGCAGCTGCCAACACAAAATCCTCTAAATCCGCTTCTGCATCTGCTTCTGTTTCTGCATCGGCCTCCGCCTCTGTTTCTGCCACTGTTTCTCCTCCTTCCTCCGCCTCTTCTTCTACATCGACATCTACATCTACATCCGCAACCCCGTCTCCTTCTCCTCCCTCAAACGAGACTACAGCTCCTATCAAATCTTCTGATAAAAAGAAACAGCAGGAATCAACAGAATCATCTTCTAAAAAATCCTTTAAAATCGATTCCGATATATCTTCAACTCCAGTACCTCAACAACGTGAATTGAAGAGGTGGACACCTGATACCAATCTATCTTTACCAAATTTAGATGATGGTTTGGAATCAGAATCTTTAGATTCTAATAATAATAATAATTGGGATCAATTTGAAGTTAATAAATCTAAATTCGGTGTCGAAGCTCATTTCGATGAAAATGAATATACCGTTAAATTAGATACTTCTAACCCTGAATTCAATGAAAGGATGAAATTTGCTAAATCTGTCGAGAAAGAAATTCTGTCTCAATCTCATAACGGTAATATACATATTGCTGAAGAAAGAGGTGAATTGATTAATTTAGATGATATCGATGAAGAGGATAAATATTCAGGTGTTTTAAGAGAAAATAATCTGGAATCTGAAAGGAAAATAATGATGATGTTGAAAAATGATTCTATCCCTAATTCTACAACAATACAATCATCACCTCCATCAGCTTCTTCAGCTTCTTTACCTGAAAAGCCGAAACTTGTAGAAACAACAAAGAAGATTACATCTATTAATTCATCTGTTCCTTCTAAACCTTCTACTACTAATTCTATGAAGTCACCAGATCCCAAAAAATCGTCCAATTCAACATCTACCCTCTCTAATGCTAATTCCAAGTCTAATTCTACAACAACTTCTGCTTCCGCCTCTGCTTCTGCATCTGCATCCCAATCCCCAGTTGCAAATAATAAAGCTTCATTAAAATCTAAATTCAGTGCTGCTCCAGAATTTTCTCCTCAAAGTTTGAACATTACAACTCATCAAAATCAGCAACAACAGCAGCAACATCAACAACATCAGCAGCAACAACAACAACCACTTCAGCAGCAGCAGCAGCAGCTTCCTCTGCAACAAAAGCTGCAACCTCATCCTCAACCTCAACTACAGCCTCAACCTATGCAGCACCCGCAACACCTGCAACATCCACAGTACCCTCAGCATCCACACTTACCACATCCGCAACACCTTCCACCAAATTCACCACATCCTCATCAAATGTATCAACAACATCTTCAACGTCAAAATATCCCACAATATTCAATGCAAGATCCAAATTATCGCCCTCAAATTCGTAATCATCAATCTCAATATCAACCAAATAATGCATATCAACCTAGAAATAATAATAATAACAATAACAATAACTATAATTCTAACATTAATAACTCAAATCATCCAAAATCTAAATCTCCTGCATTTAAATTACCAAATGGTCAACGTGAGAAACCGGTATCTGGTTCAATATTAAATGATAAATTTAATATTTTATTAACAGCTAAAAAGGAATTCATCAAAAAGAATAATATTGAAAAGGAGAAAATTGCTTCTTTGAAAATAATACCAATGACACCCGGTTTTATTGCTCAACCTACATGGCCTGAAACTATACCTTTATCTTATATTGAGAAATTCTTGAAGGAAAATCCAAAACCTTCAGTTAATTTAGGTGTACCACCTCAAATGTATATGCAGCAAATGAATTTCCCAGCTCAAGGCTATACAATGCCAATGCCACCTGTAATGGTATCTCAATATGTAATGTTCCCAACAGGTGGTGGATATATGAATCCACCAATGCAACCAAATTTCCAAAATAATGGTTATAAACGCTATTAATACGTGAAAAAAATTAGAACTCACAAACAATGAGTTTTTCCTTCATCTTGTATAGAATCATTATAGATCTATTCTCTCTCCAATATTTACTAATTAATTTCTCTCTTTATAAGATCTTTTCCTTCGTTATTTTTTTATAAGGTCAATTTTTTTCTTTTTTTTTTGTAAAATTGCTGAGCCTCCGTTAATGATGAATGTATTATAAGGGGAGAAAATTGAATTTTAATTTCTAAACTTCAATACTGTCACATCTGTATCAATATTAAGATCAACTTTAGCAAAATAATGAAATGACAGAAGATCCTCAAATTTATAGAACACTTGGTCCGATTTATATATCATCGATTCAACCACTATTGAATAATGAAAAATTATTTGAAATTTACAAAATTTCAACCATAATTTCAATTACAAAATCACAAGATATACCTGAATTATACAAGAAAGATCCATATAAAAATGAATCAATACCAATAGATGATTTACCTAATGAAATAATTTTAGAATATATACCAAAAGTTAATAAATTAATTTTTGAAACAATTTATAACATTAATGAAGGTAAACCAATTTTAAGTGGTAAATCAGTTTTAATTCATTGTCAATCAGGTATTAGTAGATCTGTTACATTTGTTTGCGCTTATTTAATGAATAGACATAATCTATCACTTGAATTTGCTTTACATGCTATAAGGAGGAATTACCCTAATAGAACATTCCAACCAAATGAAGGTTTTATTGAACAATTAGAAATTTATAAGGAAAATAATTGGTGTATTGATTTGATCAAATTAAGGAAAAAATCTGCAAGATTTAGAGCTTATAGAATGAAATATTTATTTTTAAACAATCAGGGGAATAATTTTGATAATTTAATTGATGGTTTTACATCAATTAATGAAATTTCAAATGATGAAAATTGGTTTGGTATCAAATGTTTTAAATGTAGATCATTATTGACTAGTTCTGAAGCTTTTATACCACATTTACCACCTTTCTCAGAAAATGATAAACAACTCTATTTTACTAAAACTGTTTATAAAGGTAAAAGAGTTATTGATAGACAAATTGGTTCAGATTGTACACATATTTTCACAGAACCACTTATTTGGATGAAAGAAATTTTAACTAATAATGATGATCTTGAAGGTAGATTAGATTGTTATAAATGTCATTCTAAAGTTGGAAGTTGGAATTGGAAAGGTAGTAGATGTAGTTGTGGTAAATGGATGGTACCTGCAATTCATTTCTTAAAATCTAAAGTCGTACAAGTAGATAAAAATAATAAAATTATACTTCCAAGTGATGATAGATTTATATAGAAAAAAAAAAAGAAAGAAAGGGTTAATCATTTATTCTATTCTAATGTCATATCAAAATCTGATGTATAAACTATGTTATTTCCATCAATTGATGTATTCCCTGTGCTTTGTTGAATAACAGCAGAATTTGGATTAGATATAGTTGTTGAGTTACTTTGATCATTTGGTAATCTTTCAAATCCATTAGACCTTCTTGTTGATAAACTTTCAGAAATTGATACAATTCTTGAATTATTCAACCGATTTTGACCTTCAATTATACTATGATCATCTTGATATTCTTCATATGCCATAAAATATTCATCTTCACCTTCAGGTATATTTCTTTTATTTGTACCAAACATCCTAACAATTCCATTATCAAAACTACTATGAATCATAGGTTCACTTTCTAAATTATTCAATCTTGAAGTTATCAAATCATCATTTGTCATATCGTCTCCTTCAACTTCATCAACATTATCTTCATCATCTTCTAAGTTATTAAATCCATTAGCATCATCATTATCATCATTATTATCATCATTATTCTCCATGTCACCATCCGCATCAGCATAAAAAGCATCATCATATTCATTATAATCGCTTATCCCACTTGATGTATAACTAATATCATGATTACTCAATTCAGCATCAAGATTCCTTTCCTCTTCATTATTTCCTGTAAATAGGTTCCTATTCAACTCAAAATCAGTTTGATTTGAAGTGTCAGTAGCTATATTATTATTCCCAGTTTCATTATTATTATTACTATTATTATTATTGTTGTTCATGACTTCATTTGGTTGAAGATGACCAAAATTTTCGGTCATCAAATGGGTATTATTTTGGGTTTCATCAAATATCTCTTCAGAGGAAACCGGACTTCTAGAATCAGCCATCAAATTAGAACCTGACGCTGGTATTCCTGTTTCGACATTCTTAATTTTCGATTCTTTAATCAACTGTGCCATCGTTTTATTTAAACCTAGTGGTTTGATCCAATTGTACCCCCAAGTTTCAATCTCTTTTAAATTATTTAACGTATTGCCAATTTCAAGACTTATCTGTTCTAAACCTTCATAATCTAAATTTTCTGAATTATTTAAGTTTAGTCTATACCTTTTCAAATTTGAGTAAACTTTTTTCGATGTAGAATTCATATGAATAGGTATTGGTTTAGATGGCGTATAATATGATAATGGAGGAAATTCAGTTTTTCTAGTATTTGAAGATCCATGATTTCCATTTGATGATTGTTGGTTCGAGTTTATTAAGGGATTAGCTCGATCAATTTGAAAATCGTAAGGTATTAAATTAGGGAGGTACATTTAGGTGATAATTCCTTTTGTAATGTGCCTAAATTATCGTAACGTTGAATTCATGATAAAGAATGAAAGGGAAACAATAATTTGCAAATAAAAAACAAAAATGTTTGAGCCGCATTTTTTTTTTGTGCTTGATACGTAGTTCACAAGTTTGAACAAACCAATATAAGAATGTATAGAATGTAAATAGATAATTATATATACAAGAAAAAGTTATCTAATAGCTATTTCAGAAGCTTTTCATCAGAGTTACCAAAGAAACGATCCCATTGACCTTTCTTATGTAACATCGCCAAAGCTAAAACTACTGGTAACTGCCAAATTGAACTCCAAAAAGTCTTCTTTGCCCAAGAATTAGCAGCCGCAATATCTGATACAGAAGCACCACCTGATGCAACAACTTTAGAAGAATAATTTTGGCGTTGTTGTAACCAGAATTTGAATGCATTATAAGTCATCCAAGCATTTAAAATTGATGAATCTATTGCAAAATATTGATCGCAGACACCAAAATAAATAAGTGCAAAGCAAATAGGAAACATAGCAAGTGAATACCTTAAAGCTACTCTAGCATTTAATTTTGGATTAACGAAAGCTGTCATAACGTAACCAGCACGTTTATATTCATCTTTTATATTATGACTTAATGCATTGAAGTGAGGGAATTGCCAAGCATAAAGAAGTAAAGCTAAACACCATGCACCTGGATCTGATAATGAAGAACAAGCTGCCCAACCCATCAAAGGTGGTATAGCACCAACTATTGCACCAACCCAAGTATTCAATATACTTTTACGTTTCAATGAAGTATAAAGCCAACTGTATAATACAATATTTAATGCACCTAATGATGCAACAGTTGCATTAACTCCATAGTATAATATTGTGCAACCTAAAGTACCTGTTATAGCGGCAAAAGTATAAGCTTCATTAGGTTTGACTAAACCAGTTACAACAGGCCTTGCAGATGTTCTAATCATTTGTTTATCAAAATTTGGTTCCCTTCCCATGTTGATCGCATTTGCTGCACCTGAAGCTAGTAAAGTACCAACTGTAAGAAATAAGAATTGAGTTATATCAACAGAATTTGGAGCAAGAGTATATGAACAAATAGATGAAAGCATGATAAGAAATGTTAGATGTGGTTTTGTTAATGTTAAATAGGGATCATATAACTGTTTAAACGTTTTAGATTCACCTTGCATATATTGCTCAATAACTGATCTCTCGTCTCTCTTTGATTCTTTAGTTTTGACTTTGAAAGGTATATGTTTTGTACTTGTACTGATTTCAGTATCTACTTTAGGATGACAGATACCGGAAACAGCATCCAATGGAGAAGTTTTTGTGGAATTAAATCTTTGTGATGAGTTGTTGTTGGATATAATGTTTAAAAGTTGAATATTTGGTGTAAATTGCAGCAGAGATGTAGGTATTATATTTTTATTATGCGCAGAAGAGGTTGTAGTAATGTTAGTGTTATTATTAGATTTATCTATTTTTGCACCTATATCGTTTGGAAAATTCAAGCTCTTGCTCAAAATGATATTGCTTGAATAATAGTAATCCGAAGGAGTACATGACTTGGTCATCAGTTGACGCTTTTGAAATATCGTTGAAGCGATACTTCTGTAATTAATCGGTTTGATGATCATCGTTCATGAAAAAACTTCTAGCAGCAATTTTCGAAATACTGGAGGATATCACAAAGTATATTACTATGCAAAGGAATTCTTGTATTTGTCGGAAGAAGCAGCAAGAACTTCAGTACTTGTAAACCTATAAAAAGATGCTAATATAAAAAAAGAGCGCAGCATTGCATTGTGTTCAGACCCCGGGTAAATTCTAGTGTGCGATATCGTTGAGACCAACCATACATTTAGTTGTAGTGAAAACTTCAAGTTATTACTATGATATGCTACAATTCAGATAAATATCTATTTATGTTTCTCTTCTGCCTTTTCTGCTTCAGATTCAGCAAGAGGTGTGGACGATATACCATCATTTCCTAAAGCCGCATTTTCATCTTTTCTCTTGTTCTCTATCTTATTATCTATTAGATCATGGAAAGCTATGATTGATCTGACTAAACTACTAACGTAAAGAATCATAAGATCGTCATTTGTTCTCACGTTGAAAGATCTAGATAGCTGTTTCTCATGAGTGTAAGCTTTATTTCCTTCTGAACTATCGTCGCCTAGAACTGATATTTGAGAAATATTAGGCAAAAGGTTGAAAACATCCTGTAACTTACCAAGGATTGATGAATTTATTGGTAGTTCTCCTGTTATAATTTTAGATAAATATTTAACAATGGTAGCCAACTTTTCATTTAAAGATTGTAAAGATTTGAAATTATTCGATAGTTTAATCGTTAAATTACCTCTATTTTCATCACGGATATCCCTTAAAAGATGCTCAACACCAATTTCTTCAGCTTCTTCGGCTTCTATAATAGACGGATAATGAATGAATGTTCTCTCACTTGCGGTACCATCTTCATTTATTTCTTCGACAGCCACATAACAGTCGGTTGGAATATCAATTTTTTTATCAGAATTCATATCAACAATCAAAAGAAGAGGGTCTGGTGTCAGCTTCTTAAAAACTTGGTTGATCTTCAAGTCGTTCTGTCTAAGCTTCGGACCAGTGTGATACCATCCAATCAATTTTTCCTTTGCGTTGATTTTCTTGAACATTTCCATCATTTCGTCGATGTAATTATGATCCAGGAACCAAATGTCGGGGTTGGAAGCATCTTCTTCGTATGGCACTGCAAAGGAGTTGGTCACCCGGATCGTATCGGGACCCGATTCCGTGTTGTCGCCCAAAATCACACCAACGACTCTGCTGTTCGGGGAAGGCGCAGACGTGTTGGACGCCTTCACCACTCTCTCGTAGTGGTCCACCACAGACAAAAGCACCAAGGGCGCCACGCTCACTGTCTTCTTCTGGTCGACGGTCATTTCTCTGCTGCTGCTGCTGCTGCGGTTGTAGGTGTAGCTGCAGCTCTAGTGGTTGTCTGTCCTGCTTTGCGTCTGTCCTGCTTTGCCTCTGTCTGTCTTGCCAGCCGCCCGGCGCCCGCGGGCCTTTTTCACATGGCGCTGGCAGCGCGCAGGTTGCTCGAAAGACCAGAACTCGTCTCCAGGTTTTTCCCCGTTGACATCTCTTTTTTCACCTGATAGAGCAAGTCGTATAAATACAGAGCAAGAGCAACGTGCATCCTGCGGATATCGTCCCTTAGGCTCACACGATCATTACCAGACTCTTGTTTCTTTCACTCTCACTTATCTTTTCTCTTACACGTTCCGCCAAGAATGTTTTCTTATATAACCAGTTATACCCCTACGTTACGTCAATCATTCAAGGATGCTATTCAAATTAGGCCCTACACTATGGACTCCAACTCCGGCTCAAGACTTTCCAAGGCTGCAAAATTGGCAGCTACGCCGATACTCAAGAAAACTGGGAAAAAACCATTGAGTGCAATAGTACTGTTGACTATAAGTGCTCTGATTTTGATAACAATAAAAGATTATCAACAAACTTTGACTTTAGATCATAATGATCCAATAAGGCCAACGTCGTGGCCACTATTTCTTTATTCCTATCTGCCCTTGAACACAATGTCAAGACTTTGGGGATCTTTCAATAATCTGGATCTCCCAAAGCCTTTAAGAGCTCCAAGTTATAGACTTTATTCATTTCTTTTCGGTGTGAATATAGATGAAATGAAAAACAAAGATTTATCGAGTTATCCAAATTTAGGTAAATTCTTTTATCGAGAAATTGACATGAAGTTTAGACCAATCGATCCATCGGCTCTTTTAGTTTCTCCGGCAGATGGTAAAGTTTTGAAATTCGGTAAAGTTGATAATGATGGTAATATTGAACAAGTTAAAGGTATGACTTATCATTTAGAGACTTTTCTTGGATCAACAGATTCTAAAAAAATTGCAAATTCAAATACAATCGCACCTATAACATCAACGGAATCACTTGACAAGGACTTTGAATCTCACTCCATTTTCTTAAATCATTTGCTAAATAATACTAATCTTGATTGCTCCTCACATTCACAAGATTTTGCATCACCACCTACTTTAACAGAGTCAAACGAAGAAACCAGACCAATAGATGTTACCGATGAAGGTGAAAGAGCATTATTTCATCCAACAACTGCTCAAGTTATAAAAGCCTCTATTGCGTTAGATAGTAAGGATTTTCAGAGGAAAGATGATACTGACTTATTCTATACTGTCATATATCTAGCACCTGGTGATTATCATAGATTCCATTCACCTGTTACTTGGGTGTCAACTCTTCGTCGTCATTTTGTTGGTCAGTTGTATTCGGTTGCTCCATATTTTCAACATACTTTCAATAATCTATTTGTTTTGAATGAGAGAGTGGCATTATTAGGTTATTGGAAATATGGGTTTTTCAGTATGACTCCAGTCGGTGCAACTAATGTTGGATCAATCAAATTAAATTTTGATAAAGATTTAGTTACAAATACTAAATTACATAATGGTAAAAAATCAAAGAAAAATACATGTTATGAAGCTCATTATACAAATGCATCACCTTTATTAAAAGGTCAACCCATTTTTAAAGGTCAAGAAATGGGTGGTTTCATGTTGGGTTCCACTGTTGTATTGATATTTGAAGCCCCTAAAAATTTTAAATTTACATTAGATCAAAATCAACATATTAAAGTGGGTGAACCAATCGGTGAATTGGTGTCAATTCAAGAATAAATGATTGATAATTATCACTTATGCATAGATACAGATATTTTTATATAGAATTAAGCATTAAATATATATACTTTATGATATATTTTACATTTGGCTTCTGTGTGCTAACCTATTTTTGTAGCTTTTTAAACGACTTTAGAGAACAATTCCTTTTTCATTTTTTCAATGAATTCAACATTCAAATAATAAACCCCTTTGCTAAAATCATCAAATATCTCTGCAAAATCAAAGTTGTCTCCTGAATTGAAATTAGGTAAAGAATCTGAGCTTGCGTTAAAGCTCAATTTTGAGTTCGAATTTGTAGATGACATTGAAGAATCTGATACTTTAATTTCCTTTTTACGTCTTTTATTTTTAGCCACATCCATAGTCAATCCTTCCAAACTGATCAATGAATCTAAGAAACTGAAAATTAATTTAAGGTTCACAATTTTCTCTTCATTGAACAGATTACTATTGATCACAATATCTTCAATCTCTTTCTTGAAATCAAAAACAGTAGACTTTGTAATACCTTTTTTCTCTACTTCTTCTAGAGTTTCAAAAAGAATTTCCTTTTCGAAGTTTTGCAAAGACTTGAAAATATTCAAATTCTTTAAGCAACTAATGGAATTTTCAGAATTTTTAGATCTTTTGCTTTCCATTTTTTCTTCCAATAAAAGCCGATCAGTAAAATCATTTTTTAAAACATTGTAATTTACTTTCCGATCTACATATAAAGTAAGATAACGCTTAAACGTTTCTCTCGAACTTTCATTTGATCGCACAAAATCAAATTCCACAGGAAAATAAGAATTATCGGAAGGTATTCTAATTTTGTTGATCGATTCCAAATCTGGTAATAAGCATGGAGCTGAAGTTTTGAAAAAATTGTTGTTCTTCAAAAATACTTCAACTTCAACATTCACTGGTTTCCTACTGTATACTTCCCTAACAACAAGGCATCTTTCTTCAACAGCTAATGCCCAAAAATGACGTAAAGCTTGAAGATGTAAATCTTGATAATTGTTTGCATTTTTCGAACTACCAGTGAAACTTTCGGTCTCTTGGTGAAATTCATAGTTTTGAGAACCAAACATAGGGTATACTGAAGTTAACAATGCGGCAATTGAAAAGTCATCACTCATATTGAACGCTTGTTGACCACCTCCAAGAAACAAAAAGCCAAGGGCCATATTTATCGCCATATAACTCCCGTATCTAAAGCAATCATCATGTATTCCTTGTAAGTATCTCAGTCTCCTCATAACATCAAGGTCACCTGTACCAGCCATGACAATAGATAACCCTACTATAGTTATGTCCCTTGCATTCCTTACACCAATCAGAGTTAACTTTGCGTCATAATTCACAGGATCAAAAGAACTGAGATTCAAAAAATGATCAAAATATTCTATCAACATTGATTTTGCTTCCGCATTACTAGTTGATGCAAAACGCAAAGCAACAGAAAACAAAACTCCTGATACAATATTTATGTAAGTAAGTATAGTACTATCAGGATAATCAATAGATTCAATATTGATTGAATCTGAAACACAAACAGGTATTTGTGACTGTACAAAATCTTTAGTTGGTCTGATAGAATCCCATAAAATTAAGTTTCTAGCGAGACTTCTTAAAAGTAGTATATCTGGCCTTATGTACTCAAGAAGTTGTGTTATTTCGGGGAGTTTTAGCTTCTCTGCAATCTCAACATTGTTGGTTCTCAAAAATATCAAAAGTAATGCAAAAATAGCTCCAGAACATGATTTATCCAGCTCTTTCAGTGTTTGAACATCCCGTATAGAGATACTCAATGAAATCAAAGTATCTATCATTCGGCTATCGGTATTCAATAATATCTCAGATCCCTTGGCTAAATTGACATAGCCTAGTGCAATACCTGCTGCCAAATTATATCCCTCGTTTTTTATGCTATTTTCATTGATGACCACTGATGAGCTTATCTGAGAAAGGAGAGTCTCGGATATTCTTCTGTGTTGTGTTTTCAAATACACCAAACCTATTCCAATTATGCCAGCAGTTTGAACGGGCAAAGAAACGTTCAAATTTGTAGATCTTGGGGGAAGAAACGCAACAACGTGCACAGTCAAAATTTTAGTCATCTTCACATTCATAGTTCCTCTCAAACTTGCCGACATTCCAATTAACAACCCCACACTTGTATGCACGTGTTTAGGTCCCAAGTAATTGTAGATGTGCCATTCTTCTAAATTTTTTAGGTGACCATTGAGTCCTAAACCCAGCAAAAATCCAGCATGTTGTGAATTCAACTCAGGAGGTCTATTGAAAGCTATCCAGCTACCATTTATTTCAGCGGAATCTTTCATAACCGAAAGACCAGAGCTTGCACCATTATGAAAATAGCCCCAGTCTAATAGGTATTCCGGAAGTGAGTCTTGTTCCAAAGAAATTGTAATATTATCGGGTAAAACTAGTACACTAAAATTCATCTTTGGAATAGGAAATCCTTCAGATGCTAAAGGTTTCCTGCTTGAATTAAATATTGCACCTCGACCAATCGGAGTTGTTAAAGTTCTCAGAGCAATTCTACTACATAATGACCTTTGGTAAATCAATTTTTCATGGTCATTCATGGCTTTATCACACTCATATGAAACAGTTTGGATTTTTGATGTTTGTAATAACCTTGTCACTTCATAAAACCTACGATCACTTGAGAATATAAGTTTAGTTACATGAAATTTATCTGCCTCTGCTTGACCATCCCAAGCATTCAAAAATTCGGTTCTAGAGAGCTCAGAAACGATGTCTCTTGTGCTCTTCGACAAGCTTCTTTCATATACAGAATGTGGGCGCTGTGCAGCCTCATGTATATCTAGTAATAGCAAATCATTTCTATCAATCAATTTTAGCTCTTCTGCGCTAACTTTCCAATTCAACTTAAGCTGCTTTTGGCAGCCTTCAATGCTATTTTTCAAAATAAAAAAAATTCCAGGTGGAAACGTCTCCAAATCTTGAGCGTCAATTCCAAATGAAGCCATTGTCTTTACTAAATCCAAATGATCAAATTCGGAAGATATAACAACCTCAAATATCTTCAAAATATAATGAGTCCTAGGAGTAATCAGTTTATCAACTGATTCATCTTCTCCAGCTACTATGGAAAAAGTAAGGTACGGTACAAGACTACTACCAAACAAACTTGCCAATGAGCCCAGAATATTTGGTGGTTGTGTAATATACTCAGTTGAACCTAAATCAAGAGACTTATCAATCATCGAATAATCGACTGAATAGTACATCTGCCAGGCTTCGGACCAGCCAAGCCAAGAAACAAGTTGAGAAAGTAGTATAGATAATTTTCTATATTCTCTCTCTGCAAGCAGATTGAGACGCAAATCTTCTCGAATCAAATGCAAGGAAAGAACTATTTTGGGAAATAGACTGTCTAGAGACACTTCTGATCCATAAGTGGATCCCTTGTACTTTGAACCATCATGAGCCATTTGTACATATGGAATTAGAGCTGTGACTTCATTTAACGTTCTGTCTATTGAATGGAGATCAGCAGATTCTGGAATACATAGTGTGAGTAAGGTAACTGTATACAGTTTCCATTCGTCGCAACAATTAATACCAAGAGAGAGCGTGGAATACCACTGTAACCAAAACGTTTCGTAGATCAGATCATGACTTAGGTATTTCAAAGATTCCATCATCTTGTGGACTGTGCTATCAAGTGGCTTCCTATACATGCGAATAGATTGATAGCATGTTTCTCCACATTTCAATAGCACCTCATAATCGCAAGTATCAACAATCCTTTCTGCAGTGAATTTTATGCTTTCCAAAAATAACGGCGGAGATTCAATATCATAAAACGGGTTATACAAACTCAACGTGTTGTCACTTCGCAAAAATATAATGTATGACGTTGGAGTTTCACCCATATCAAATTTACAGGCATCTAGAGCTGGGATATAAGATTCTGATTTGAATTTTGATAAGGAAACATGGTTCAACGACTTTTCAAAATTATATATGCTGGTCAAATTTTTCTCATAATCAACAATAACTACAACTTCTCTTGCTTTGTATGTTAATGTAAAAATTTTTAAAGCGTTAATGTTAGATGTAAAATTGATTGAGTGGATTTTGGATAAAATTACATCCTTTCTAGAAGACAAACCATGTTGAGAAACATTGGAATGACCTTTCCCGAAATTAATAGAGTCAGCTGTATACTCCGATCCTGAAGCCATTCTGTCATATGATAGAGGGTTGGATGATGCTCTAAAGGGACGTTGATCATCATCCATGTACTTATTTGTAGTGGAGCTTGCAATGTTACTGGATGTGGAAAAAGACTTTTTATTGAACTTTCGACCAGGCACTAAGTTGGTGCTGTTGCTTTTTGATATGTTAGTGCTGGAGCGATAAAGACATCGAGTATGATAAATCAAAATAACTTTATCTGTAGAATTATAGGTTGCAGCTAATGTTGATTCTTTTGATTCAGGAAACATAATCATATCTTCATTAAGAGAAAAAGACGTCGTAGATGAAGAGACGATGCATCCAAAATCACCAATTGGATCCGTTAATGTCAAAAAAAATTCATCATTTGGAGGTGGGCTATAGATCTTAGACGACGGAGCTGTTGCTCTATTGGTGAAAGTCGTATCAATTGATGATACGACAGGATGTTTAGAATTCGAGAGACCCTTGGATGAGGAAACAATTTCAGTAAATGATGATAAAGCGTCATTTTTTTTACTCAAGACTATTCCCCGGTAATATGGAAACACACGTCTAATATAAAATGGAAAACTCACAACTTTAGTTGATCTTCTAGGATCATAGATTCGGATTTGATCTTCCATAACCACTACTAAAACTTTGTCAGGTTTGACACGGTCTTTTTTTAGGAGGGCTCCATCGCAACGCAAGGAATCAAAGGTGGTAAAAAAGCAATCAACAATCCTACTATCAACAGTAATTTCCTTCACTATAACATTACCTTCAAGCCAAATAATTTTAGTAGAAAGGATGATTAATTTCCGTTTTTTCTGGTAAAGCTTGACTCTTAGTTGTTGAGCAGATAGCTCTCTATTGATTGATTTCCCAAAAAAAAATGGGACACCCAATTTAAAAGGCATATAAAAATCGGAACTCTGTTCTGATATAGAGCCCATCGGAAACCAATTAGCATTAGCTGTGATTGATTTCAGGCATATAATGGGTAAAAAAACATGTAAATAAATAAATTCTAACAAGCCTTCGAACTTTCGCTAGGCAAAATGATTACGTTGGTTATTTTCACACAATCCGATACAATACTAACATTCCTTTTCTTGTCCATTTAACATCTTCAAACAAAGTAAAGAAAACACATAAAAATGACATTCTTCAACACAATAAAGTATGTGAGTCTTTATTTGATGTGTAAAGAAACTCAGTTACTAACACTATTTCACATTTAGAGGATTTACACGAAGTTCTAAAAAAAAGCAACAAGGAACAACCCAGAAATATATGGAGACAAACCTAAATAATGACTCGAGTCCATCCATTACAAATCAAGGAAGTATTTATTCCCATAGCAACATTTCAGGTGCCTCTTTGAAAAAATCTCAGTCACCATCAAAGCAATCAATAAGATCAAGCAAGTATCATCCGCAACCACAACAACATCCTTACCATGGTACTAGGCACTCTAATAGCCCACAAACACATAATAATCAAGAGCAAGCACAGTTTCAAATGCAGCAGCATCAGTCCTCAGATCTAGTTGCTCAGGCACCCCCTTTGTTTATGTGTGAACCATTTATCAAAACAGCCTTAGTAAAAGGTTCCTATAAAACTATTGTGCAAATTCCAATGTATGTTGATCAGAATGAATGGCTTGCATTAAACGTTTTCGAGTTTTATAATCATCTCAACAAATTCTATGGCGTTATTGCAGAATATGTGACGCCTGACAGATATCCCACCATGAACGCTGATCCAAGAACTGAATACGTTTGGATGACAAGTCCAAATCGTTCTGTGTCCCTTCCAGCAAATCAATACATAGAATATGCACTTACCTGGATGAGTAATAAAATTAATGATCAGTCGATTTTTCCAACAAAAGCAGGTATGGCATTTCCCCCTTCCTTTACCAAAGATATCAAAGGCATATGCAGACAAATGTTTAGAATCATAGCTCATATATATTGGAATCATTTTGAAAAGCTAGTTCATCTATCTCTAGAAGCTCATTGGATTTCGTATTTTAGTCATTTTATTTCTTTTATCAGAGAATTTGATTTGTTAGAAGCCAAAGAGTTGGAGCCACTTTCTATGTTAATCGACAATCTTGAACAGCAAGGACGGATCATCAAAGCTTGATTTTTAAGCAATTTTTCCCAAATGGTTGAACTTTATAAAAATTTATACAGTAAGTCTGAAAAGAAAACCACATATATGTACAAGAAAATACTTCCCAAACTCACCAAAGCGAACAAAATGAATTCTTATCTACCACTGTTTGTTGTGATAAATTGTGCGTCGTACAGTCGGTACTGTAAATAAAAATTGGTTTGAAACATGAGAAAATGCAAGTTATGACATCATATTAAGAGAAGAAATAAGGGCTGTCCTGAACAACAGAAATATCAAACTCACCCTTTGGAGGTATATTAGGTAACGTGAAAGGGACCAGAATCTTAAACACTCCTTGATTATCATCAATGGTATCATGAATGTAATTTACTTCGTCAAGAACAGAAATACAAGATCTTAGCTTCTTGCCTAATTCAACATCATGTGGGTCTTTGGATGAAAGCAGAATTCTTCTTTCTCTTTCAACTTTAATCTCATCAATGAAACTTGGTGCTCTTCCTAACTTTTTAGCCAACTCTTCTCTATAATTTTTAATTGCCTCAGCGACAGGTGCATTCTTATCAACCGTGACAACCATCAAAAATCCTTCGTAACGTCTCTCGAATTCGTTCTTTAATTTTTCAACCAAGTTGTTCTTATGCAATCTGATAAATTCTTCTCTAAGAACATGATTCATGACATCTACATCTGCTGCGTGTGTCCAATAGGAATCGTGAACAGAAGAAAAGGAAAGGTTATATTCAGAACATTTGTTTACAGATAGCAGCATATGAGTAGCATCTAAAGAGTGTATGAAATTTGGAGGGAAACCATTTGCCTGTTTTCTTCCATCAACCTTTTTGACACCATATGGGTCGCTAATGACGAATGTTTGCATATTGGTTTTAATCTGTTTATTCTTTAGGGAACGGTAGGGCTGAACAACGGGCAAGCCTAAAGGAGATGTCCAGATCACTGACGAGATGAATTCGTCGCCTTCTTCAGGTTCGATATCCAATCTTATACTTTTAGAGATTCTTCTTGCGGCAAGAGCTAACCAATCTTGAATAGCATGAGCACCATCGAACAATTCTCTGATAGCTTTAAAAACTTTTTCAGTCAAATACTTAGAACAATTGGAAATAGCGTCTTCATCAAACTCGATTTCTTTCAATCTTTTAGTGATTTGCGCCCTCGCACCAACATATGTGACACCATAAACTGAAGTCATGACTGTTTGCTTCACAACTTTTCTCGAAATGATAGGTAGAGTCAAAGCTGCCTCGGGAACACCATTTTCCTTATCTTTCATAACTGATTTGAGAACTAAGTTCGCCACATGAGTGTAAACATCCGATGGCTTCTCGCCTGGAATTAAATTCACTTGCCTTGCACCTTCAACATCACCTCCTAAAGCGGCATAATGTTGCAAACCATTACATGTACCATCTTGGTGAACAGGCTGAAAGGATATATACTTTGTTGGGTCAGGTGATTCCAAAGCCTCAACCAATTCAATAGCAGATGCTAAAAATTGCCATGGCTTATCAGCAGTTTTCCACCAACCCTGTCCTCCCAGTGGATCTTTCACTGAATCTTTGATTAAATCTAAGTTTTCGTCAATAAAAGCAGCTCTTTCGTCAAGGGAAACTTTATCTTTACCCATCAGATTAGAAAGGTGAATTTTCAGCCACCTCAAACCATGCGGACCTAACTCTTTACCTTTCCAAAACTTAAGCAAACTTCTTGACATATCATTTCCTAAATGATTGAAGTTAGGAGGAACTGGGTATGCTCTACCTCTAAAATCTAAAGAGTGTGGAAAAAAAATCCTTTCACCTACAAAAGCCCTAGCAATTTCTAGCTTATAGTTCATATCACATCTCATTGACCTATTTTTTGAGAATTCATTGCATAACTCGGTACAAGTTCTTCTATATTTGAACACTTCAATAGCATCACATCCCTTTGGGGGAGGCTGTGGCAAAACAAGATCTTCTTCAGCTTTTGGAATCTCAAGAAACTCTTCGCCAGTATTCCAAACTTTGGTAATCAATTCCAACATTCTTTTATTGACTGTCCAAGGTGTGTTACCCAAATTATTCAAGCCCTGTAAAACTCTATCGATTTTACCATTGATAGCAGCTGCTTTGGCATATGCAGCTTGTTCTGGTGCATTTTTGGCCCTCAAAACAGTAACTCTTTTCAAAAAATAACCACCATCATTAAAAGAAGTCCAGGGTTTGGGTCTACAAATCATTGGCAAGTATTGAGCCTGTATCGATTGATCCAAACGATCTTTACCTAACTTGTTGGCAAACCCAGCATTGAGTTTTATAACACCTATTCTACCACCATTTTGAAAATCGTATGTATGATAGAACGCAGGAGCGAGTGCTGTCTTAGTTTCACCAGTTCTCGGATCTACACCTTTCACCTCCACTTTAGCGACCTTTAAAAGGAATGAAAGCAAAAGAGACCCAATGCGGCACAAAGATTCCGGATCCCAAGACAAAGAATTAGATTCTGTGCTAATTTTATTATTATTAACAGCATTTCTCTCAATGTTCTCAACTAGCTGTGCAGCTTTCGTACTTCTGAGAAACTTTTTAAAATCGGGGGTATTTTTTATAGCTTTAAAATTTTTATGAACATCAACATCATTAGCAAGAATCTTTTCAGCCTTATATTCCAATTCTATACCTTTCCCTATACCCATAACAAGTTTTGATACAGGAACTCCCCTGTTAATATCTGACGTTACTATACTTTTCATTGAATCTAAAATTGAAATTGTAGCAAGTTTAGGAGCTTTCATAAGTTCCAGAAACGGTCCGTATGAGAGGATTTCGTTTAATCTGGCAAGCTCATTCTTCGGTAAATCATCTTTATTACCCGCATCATCAACGATAATCTTTCTAGCTCTTCTGTACTCTTTTATTTCCGCTTCGATCAATGGTGTCAATTGTTGAAGCCATTCATGGAGGTATGCGCCAACTGGTGATGGTAAAGACTTATCTTTAATGGTTTCAAACTCCCTTTCCCATTTCAACTTAGCAGCTTCCAAAGTTGAACTTTCTAGAACTCTCTCACGCATTTCAGAGATATTATCTAGTATATTATCAAAAGTTTCATGTTGTTCCAAAGGAAGAGAGTTTTTCAGTTCAAATAAATTGATTGTACCTTGCTTACTTTGTTCCAATAGCTCATCAGTATTGATATTTAGTTTTTCTAACTTTACCAGTTGAATCAACTTTTGTACAAATTGGCCATCGTTATATGAATCAACCAATCCTAAAAGGGAATGCCTGATGTTCTTCAAGTTCTCCGAAGATACAGCCTTTAATTTTTCCATTTTATTTTCGATCACAGAATTTTTAGGTTGTGGTAATTCTACTTTGTGATTAGAAATCAAATCAAGATCTAGCTCGTCTATTTCCAGATCTGTGTTGTAAAATTGTTCTTCAGCCTCTTTTGAGGTTTGTTGGTTTTCATTTGAGGATAGATGCGATATTCCTTGATCTGTTGACGAATTGCCTGCAACGGATTTGTCTTCATTTAAAGCTTTGAATAGGTCTTTATAACTTCCAGATAACTCATCAATAAGCTTTGGGTTGAATTCAACAATTTTTTTTATGTTTAAAAGACCTATAATGTCCACATATCTTAGAATGTCTGCAGTTTTATTGTGCACTTGTAAAAGCTCGTATTCATTTAGTAGTTCAAAGGCTTCTGTAACATCATTACCCTTATTAAAAGATAGCTTTAACAACCATGCATAAATTCTGGCGTCAGGTAAAAAGTTCGAATTCAAAGAACAAACATACTTTAACCATCGATTGATTTCAGCCATTGAAATTTTGTCTTCACTACCCCAAGTCTTCAAAAACTCACAAATTGCATCACCAAAGTAGTTGGAATTGGATTTGAGAGTTGCAATGTTTTGCAACATCAAGTCTGCTCTTTCATAATCACCACTTTCAAGACAAGCTTCATATAAAGACCAAGTTTGCAAAATCTCAGCGTCGACTCTTGTTAACACTTGATCGTATGATGTTGAAGTATAATACATGTCACTGTCTCTACCTTTGATATTTCCACTAGTTATTTTAGTATAAACGTCGTCTAAGGACTTAGGCTTGGATGATAATTTAGACTCAATTGCTAAACATCTTGCTCCTTTGATCCTTTGTCTGTAACTAGGGCGTAAAGCTCTTTTCACACAAGCACGAAATGTGTTTGAGCTTGTTAACAGACTCATATTGAATTTCTGCAATATTTATATATAATGACTGAAGGTATATGAGTTGATTGATATATATAAAACAAAAAGAAATATTATGTGAATGATCAGGTATTGTTCAACCTCTCACTAAGCAAAATGAAAAATTTTTGAAGCGACTTCAAGAACCCATGATAGCGATAGATCCATGATGTCTTCTGACTGTTCGGGGATTTTCTTTTTACATTACGTAAGCGAAATGGAAATATAGAGAAGCAAAGTCAAATCCTCGTAAATCCACGAAGAAGAGAAAGCTAAGAAAAGATCCAAATATTTAAAGATGAAGATCATCAATTGTTAGCAAATTCATTGGCTCATGACCAAGCTGTGGATCCCTGTAATGAGAAGTTTGGTAAAGTACCATTCTAGATAGAATTCCAGCTAGAAGGAAACAACTATCCTCTTTCTCATCCTGAGTTTCTTCCGTTAGAAAAGAAAGTAACTGCCAGCAATGACCTTTATTTTCTCCCTTCAAAATTTTAACTCGATCCGTTTGAAAAGCATTTTTACATATTTCCTCTTGTCTTTCACATTGTTGTTCCATGTCACCAAAGGAAATAACCATTCCTCCACATGGGACAATTTTTTTCCAAATATCTATATTGCTCCATGATGCAGGATTGAATTTGCTAAGATCAGTATTAGAGCAAAAATTCGAAGCAAAATTTTGAATATCCTTTTGAGTTAAAAAATCGTGACATGGTGATGTAGCTGCCTGGTGTTTGAAATCAACAACTGGCGACAATAATATGCAAGCAAAAGGCTCAAAATTTACTCCTGGATTATTGTTTGTGGCCTTTACTATATCTTCATTATGAAAAACATTACCTTTTGCTGAAAGAAAATTCAAAATAAGAGTTGCTCCGATTGAATCACCCATTAGAACAACTTTGGCAGTTGGATACCTTTTCCCTATTTCTACTAATGAATCTGTAAATACTCTCAAGTTGTACTCCATTGGAGACTCCTTACAAATATCTGGGAACTTCAGAATAAACATTGCTGGGCTATCAAATCCTTGCAATAATAGCAAGCTGTGTAAGGTCAGAAGATACTCAATATAAAAGTATGGCTCTGCGCCAAAAAGTGGAATATTTGGAACGTAAACGATGACTATATCATGAATTTTTGATCTGCCTGATACTGTTATCAATATTCCTTCAGGGTTTTCAAGCTCATCGTACTCACTTAGCTCAATAACATTATATGACTGAGTAAACGAACGTATTTGAAAAAATGTTTTCCAGGTAATATTCGATACAAATGAATATGCTGGGCTTGTTTTCTCAAAGTTGCTTAAGTCTTGTAGATATAATTTGATCACTTTTTTGAGAATATGATGATAAAACGGGGAATTCCTATCTAAGTCATTCTTAGCATCTAGAGGCTCAACAAAACACAGAAAAAATGTATCGATACTTAAACGAAATGCTTGAAAATAATTGTGTTAGTAAAAAGAAATTGTACGGTGAAGTAAACAATAGGGAGCAAATTTTACCACATACCTTGATATGCTAAAGTTATTGAGTAACAAAATGCCTCGTCAAAGGAGAAGTTAGAAAAAAGGTATATCAGTCCCAAGACTACTAGAAACCCAAAGTCTATGAGCCTGTACTCTCTCATCTGCTTTTGAGAAATGATGGTGGATTATTGGTTATATATACACAAGTACCGATCCTTCATCAAGTTGCATCATAGTTTTATAGATCAGGTTTGGCGCTGAGCCTCCTTATATGTTCTATTTTTTCTATGTCATTTTTATTCTATAAAGACAGGGATATGTATATAAATACAAAAAAACAATGATTATAAAAAATTGCTAATTTATAAAGTTGGAAGAACCTTTTCCATTGCTGCAACAAAGATATCAGCATGTTTCTTTTCGAAGATTAACCCTGGCCTTAATCTTACACCAACTTCAGCACAGCCTCCAACGTTGACACCAGCTAACTTCATTTTGTTCAAGAAATCAGCCCTAACAGAACCCGATGGTAAGTCAAAGGCAATGAAACAAGCTTTTCCCTTGCCTCTCAAATTGCTAATGACGGGAAATTTGTTTTGTAAAGCTTCTAACTTACCGTATAAGTAGTCACCGGTTTCTCTTAGTGGAGCCAATAAATTGTTGTCAACTATCTCATCACAAATTGCTGCTGCCATAATAATACCCTTTGGATCACCACACCAGGTGTTAAATTGTCTATAAGGTTGGTTTGGAATGAGTTCAGGATCATGGAACCAGTAACCAGCAGATTGCATCTTTTTAGAGAAGGTAACAAGATCAGGTGGTGGAGTGATGTTGTATCTTTCATGATCCCACATAATACCAGTACCACCACAACCAGCTTGAACCTCGTCAATGATTAATTTAGCACCATATTTGAGTGTGATATCTCTTAAACCTTGAAAGAACTCAGCGGAAGCATGGTTATCACCACCTTCTGATTGAACTGGTTCCACAATAACACCAGCAATAGGGCATCTCCAGTTCTTGAATCTATCTTCAACAATAGCTAAACATCTTGCATCCTCTTGCTTATTTGCTTCCACGTTTTCTTCTAATGGATACTTGTATGCAGGAAACTCAGCAGTTGGCCATTCAAAAGATGGCATGTCCATTTTGTGAACTGGCTTGGATCTGGTAACAGAACCAGAAGCAAATAATCTACCATGGAATGCTTTTTTGAATGACAAGATTGCAATTTCTGGGTTACCAGGAGCTTGATTTTCCATACAGGAAGCTTCTTCTTCTGAAGTAAATGGTTCAGAGAAACCTCTCTTCTTAGATTGGTAATTGAAGAAAACAGCTTTGAAAGCTAACTCGTTTGCATCTGCACCGGATAAACCATTCCAAACGTGAGTTTGGCCCTTTGGTGCGTGCTTCAATAGATTTCTTTGAATCTGTTCGAAATCAGCACCAGGGAAGTTACCAAGAGCTGGTCTGTTAACAATTGCTCTGATCATCTTATCAGAAGTTGCAGTCTTGATTAAGTTTGGATTATTATAACCTAATGGAATTGAAGCAATTTGTGCATAAACATCTAAAAGAACGTTGCCGTCAACATCGACAATATAGTTACCATTTGATTTTTCGTAATCAGCAACAAAGTAAGCACATCTGTTATCAAAGACTTCGCCAAGCTTTGCAATGGCTTCTTTGCCTTTAGGGCCTGGGATGGTTTCGGTGACAACAGAAGGTGCAGCTGGTTCGTTTGGAAAGCAGTTAGCAGTGTATGACATAAGTATGCTTGGTTAGAGAAGAAAGAAGAGAGAAAAAAAAGAAAATCCCTATTCTAATGTAAAGACTGAAAATGGGAGAATAGTGATTCTTTTATAGAAGATAGTAAACTATAACTATAGCCATGTCAAAAGAATTACCCGCTAACACGCCTACGGAGTCATTGCTTGATGGTGGGATCAAGCGTGTCTCTGTCATTATTCTCATAATCTGTGTGCAGAGGATCCAGACAATAGTCCCGCTAACTCTTAGCGGGTGCGGAGACCTGCCGAGCCCCTCCGCCAGAAAGCGAAGCCCGATTGGGAATGTCCACCCTGGCGGTTAAATTAAATTAAGTTATGCAGGATTTTTCATTTCTCTGGTTTTCTCAGCGAATGCCGCTTGAGAGAACGAACACGCAGCAAGCTTCGCTGTGCTGGTGAAGCTCGCATTTAAGAGAGAGCATCAGCACAAGTGCCTGAGGAGATCATGATCGGCATTATTATTATTCTTATACAAATTCAAGCGAATGTATTCAAGTATGTACAGGACAGACTTACTACTGCGTGGTTGTGAAGTAATTTACATGTCGCTTGTTCAATTTGAGCATACTTTAGTAAAGAAACCATTGTGGTAGCCTGTGACAATATTATTGGCGTATATTACACATAATTCAACTGTTGTAGTTTGTCAAAATAATCAGTACTAAGAGACCTACGGGCACACTTCGTATTCTTTCCAGCTACCATTGCTAGTCCGGCGATATAAATATCTACGGTCATAACCGCTACCCCCAAGAACAACTTCATCCACCAACTCAACAAACATACAAACAACGACAAAATTCTCATAGCCAGAAGATGAGTTATTCCCATCGACACCTCTATTGATAGCATCAAGAAGCTTCCTATTTTCATCTGTTAAAGGTGAGCCAGGAGTAGGTTTCTTGAATGACATCTTCATACTTCTTGATAAAGAGCTCCAAACACGTAGTCGTTCATTTTCCCATTCCTGTTTAGTGGGAGTAACATCTGAATTGTCTTCCAGTTCCTGATTTGCTTGTTTTTGAACGAGCTCGGCCAATGATACAGATGAGTCTTTCATTGTACTTAAATAGCTTGAAGAAAAAAGTTTGTAATGTAAAGGTTCAGAAATTTTAAATTTCTTTTCATTATCGTGAATCTTAGAGAGATATTGACTCACCAACGACTGATTTTCTGTGTCAAGAATGAACGAGTTATCGTTTTTCTTCTTTAAACATGTCTCGCACGATCCACTCTGCTGATAGTAGAGATTCTCGGTATCTTCCTCTGAACAATCTTCACTTTCATCTGTTGGTGTGTATACAATATGAGGTGTTAAATCATCACTGATCATCCTCACGGTTCCTTTGAATCTAAACTGTTTCCTCATTTTACTAAAGTAGAAACAGGCATCAAACCTAGGATTCAATAACAAGTCCTTGTACTTGCTTGATCTTTTATCGGTAGTGAAAACAAGAACATTGGTCTTCTCATTATTAAATAAAAATCCTCTAGAAACGCAAGTTCTAGTAGAGGGGTAGTTATTGGCATCAACGTTTGAAAAATTGAACAATGTAAATGGAACGTCACCTGTCTCTAATTCGGTTTGCAAAGCAGAAGTAAAAGAAGGGTTCCAGAGTGCAAGAGACTCGAGCATGGCAGTGGTATGTCCAAATAGTTCCTTTCCTATCTTGATCTATGAGGTTGCAAAACAGATAGTATTGCTGAAAAACCACCTGGGGGTATTATATTGTGAAGATATTGATAAGAGTTTCTCGTAATAAAGCAGAAATTAGAAGACCTTTCCGTTGATTCAATGGTCAAAGAAGAATATCGAAATTCCTGCTACATGCGTGAATTCATGAATTGGTACCCGATGGTGAATAACTCCAATCAACAGTTCATTCGCCGCATAGAAGGCGCCAAAGTCATCAGCCGAGCAGGAAATTTCGGACCAAGATCAGTGCGCCGACCGACTCAGATCAGTTTCCACTCAGTCGTTTCAATACTCCAATGTTGCAGAGATTAAGATAGAAGTTACATGCCTGCTTATAATAATTTTGCTAAACTGTGTAATTGATATGTTTAGGATTCAGGACTTCAATCCAATCTTTAAAACACCTCTTGGTCCTTCTTCTTTTTCCAATGTTGCAAATCAAACACAACCTGCAAATTCCAACAACAATATCAATTACCTCAATTCAAATGATAATATAACAAACCCGAATAATGTCTCTAGTTTGAATTTAAACAATAATATATTGCCTCCTTATCTTAATCAAGCTAACTTTAACAATCCCTCTACCCCATTGTCAACAACTTTTGGAACTGGGCATACAAATACTGAAGACAGACTATTCACATTTACCAACTACTATAAGTTCTGTTGCCTTTCTACAGTTAACTGCTACTTTTATCAGTTTGATACACAAAACTTTAAAAGTCGGAATTCCAATAGTTCTAACTCATTGCCAGGATCGGCATCTTCGGCATCTTCTCAATCTACGGTCGGAATCACATATGAGGTTTTGCAATATGAACAATTGATAAAACAAAAATTAAAAAACGATTATCAAATTAATGATATTATAACATGGATAGCTAAAAAGGAATTATGTGTTTTTCAATTGAAATCAGAAGCTACAAACGATAATACCGATGCAGATGCAAATATCGGATTTGATCAACTTAAAGATGCAATGAGTAATATAATCAGTGAAAATAATATTTCACTGAAACTTATATCGGCATCAGCATTTGATGCACAAAAATTATTCAATCATCAAACATCGGGATCTTCTCATGATCAATTGCAAAAAAAGTCTTTGAGTGTGATTTATTTGAGTTTTCTACGAGCTGTTCACAAGTACATATTACAAAAACTGTCAAATACACATTTGTTATTTGATGCATCAAATCAGTCGCTTTCTATAGACATCTTCCCTTTTAGTGGTCATCTCATAGCATCTTCCTTGATTCACCGAGCAGTGCCTACAAATTTTGCCAACAATGAATCCAAAAAGAAAAAAGTTGTGAAGAAACTAGTTCCGTACTCTATTTTGAAGATAAACCCTTCACTTAATCAAAAAAATGAACTCATAGTTAATATGACAAGCTTGAAAAAAGTTTTTTTCAAATTAAGTGATTACATTACTGTGTCTTGCAACGGAAGTGTCAAGATGTTAGATGAGAATTCTGGATTTGCTATATACATTGCTCCATCTGGTATAAGATGTCTCATTGCTGGTCAAACTTTTGTTGAATCAATCACTGATGAAGCACCTGAAAATCATGAAAGACTATTCAATGTACTTAAAAAATTTAATGATATTGATATAGTAACGAATCCGACTCTAATAAATGGTAAAAGATTATGGATGAAACTTCATCCGAGTGGATTTGGTTCTGGAAACCAAGGACCGTTGATAGCTGATTATTTAAATAATAGTTTATCAACTGGAAAAAAATTCATCTACTGGCCTTTAGAACTCTGCTTCATTCAATTTGCTTCTGACTGCATTCCTGGAAAACCTCAACCTGAAAACACAGGAAATGATGCAATTGCTATAGACGATCCTTTTGGTTTAGTTGATGAGTTTCTAGAAATTGCGGATGACATTCAACAACAAAAAAGTAATGAATTTAGTGAGACCAAGAGTCCACCCAAAGATGAAGCTCAAAATGGAAGCAATACTGATTTCAAATTACCTGAAAGCTTTGAATTTACGGCGAATATTGAAACTCTTGATAAACAACTGAAACCTTTAGAATCTATCGATAATATTCACGATTTTTCAGATGCTCTAAAAAATGAGAATAATTTTGAAGATCTTTTTGATGAAAAAAGTGAAAAATTTGAAGCTGAGAATACTTTTCAGGAGCAGTTTGAGGCAGATACAAACAACTACACTAATACGGAGCAACATAAAGATGCCAGTCTTTTGGATGATACTAAAAAGATAGAAACTTTTGATGATGACTGGGAAGGATTGTTCGGTGATTCGCCTGTTGAGAAAGATTTAAAATCATCTACTCAAACAAAAGAAAATGAAAACATGAGCGGTGAAGAAATGTATAATATTGATCAAGTCATTGATAGTGCAATTGATGAGCTTGAAAATGATATAAAAATAGAAGAAAAACTGGGTGTACAGAGCTTAGTTGACTCTATTGACAATGAAAGTAAAAAGAGTGGTGAACTAAAATCTACATTTAAAGATTTTACCCCTGAAACCCAGGTTGAAAAACCAACAGCAATGTTAAAAGTTGAAAATGATAATAGCAATGGAAAACTTATGGAAGAACGTATACCTCGGCTTACCTTTTCGAGTGAAGAATCTAATATTTCTCCTTTTTATCAAGATCCTGGTGCTCCTTCACCGATAGCCTTCCAAATTTTTACACCCGAGACGCAGCTGAAAAAGGATCAGAAGTCCAACATTGGTGAAGAGAGCTTGAGCAGTGCTGCTAAATCAAATGAAAAGGATAATAAACGATCAATATTTTCGCCTTTGAACTTTAATCCCTTGATAGAAAAAGACATTGATAGTAAATATAGTAATGGTGGTAAGTTTTTTGTGAAAAAGGATTCTTTGCTTGCTGAAGATTTGGCAGATACAACTTTTTCCACACTTAAATCTCCTCAGCTTGATACACCAGAAAAGAAATTGGTGAGAAAAGTAAGCATTACGATTCCTTCCATTAATAATAACGAAAATAGAGCCAACATTGATCTTGATCTGAGACCTTCAGAAGACCTTCTGTCTGATACTGATGACGATGGTGAGGATGGTGATGATACTCTAGATGAGATAGCACTTCATGGTAGTACATTTAATAATATTGGGGAACCTCTTTCAAACTTGGGTAATTCTAGAGTTGATACACCAAACATCTATGATGATGAATTTGGTAGTGGACTATTCTTCAATAACAAAAAATGGAGCAATGATGCAGAAGTTTCACTGATTGGGTATAATGTAGATAATAACAATAGTATTAACTCGAATGAAACTTTATTCCGGGATATAATTGACACCGCAAATTCAGAAAATGGTAATATGAATCAAGATAAAGCCAACTTTGATAATGCTGGAAAATTTTTGGGTAATGTAGGTCTGGGTATCTCGAGATCTTCAATTGATTGCAATCCATTAAAAAGACGTAAACTAGAAAGCATATTTGATAACATTGGTAAAGACATTGATGATGATGATGATGAGATTGATTTTGAATTTGAAGACGAACCACCTGGAAAGATTGATGAAGAGCTTGATTCTGATACGTTTAACCTCAATGTTAACAAATCTGAGTCTAACGAACAATCTTTAGTTTCTTTGTCTACCTCAAGTATTGATCAAAATATGAATTCCATAGAAACTGTTGAAATTCCAAATTCATGGTTCTATGTGTTGAGGCTGGTTGCCGCTAGTCAAATTCCTTACAACTTTTTGTCGGTGTACAATATGGTTTTGCAAAGAAACGAAGTAGCAAAGCTTCTTCCTATCTTACAAGAGTATGTTTTGTTTTCTCAAAAGTATCTTAAAAACCATACCCTTGATATGTTGTTACGAAATAGAGAATGTCCATCGGTGCTTGACATGGAGGTTGAGTATCTTTTGTACAAGCTTTTCCCAGGAATAGACAAGGTGCGTTGCTTTGAACTACTTGAGTCTGATTCAGAATTCAATGAAAAAAAACCATTTGAGTGTCTTTTTGGGACTCACATACCCGAAAAGGTATCAAATCCAAATCCGAAAATGGGTAATCCAAATAAATACTATGATGAAGAAGGTTATGGATTTTATTCTCCTATTCAACATTCTGAAGCCCAAACACAAGGTTCTGATACTGATTATGTTGTAGATGACTTCAAAAATCTTTCCGTTAGTGATAACATCTCATTAGATAATCTTTTCAGACTCAACTCGCCTACAGTTAGTTTGATTCGTTCAAATCAAGATATTATAATAAATAAAATTGGCTTGGAATACTGGAAATTGTTGAGTTTAGAGCCGAAGTTTAAAAAAAGCTTTAATATACTTTTTGTGATTCCGAAGTCAAAAACACAATTTGCGCAAATTGCTTCTTCATTTCTAAACACAATTATTGAATGCTTTCATGACTGTAAATTGGGTACAGTCGAACCTGCGAAAGAACATGCATTGATAGAAGTTGAATATGATGACAAATGTTCCAAGAATGAGTACTGGAATAATGTTCAAAATAAGTTACTTTCAGACGTAGATGATATTCAAAGTCGGTTTAAGTTTGATAAAATTAATAATATTTTGCTGCTTTTTGTGGATCCTTTTCAGGATCTGGAATCACTGTTGAGAATGGCCATTGTTACAAGCAAGTTTGAGTCTGCCCTAGTGGAGAAAAGTTTTTCTGAAAATGACAATAAAAGGAAGAAGAAAAAGAAGAGCAAACTTTTAACTCGTTTACCTGTTTCTCTATTTTATAAAGCATTATCCATTGACACATTTTACATGAACGAGGAAGGGCAGCTAAACCTCTTTACAAGAAATAGGTATATCGAGTTTTGTTTGGAGCTTTATAACATCTGCCCCAACGAAAATTCCATGTCTTTGAAGGATAGAAAAATGATATTCTCTGTTGAAAGAGAAATTCCAGACACCGTTCAGTTTACTTTGAATAGCAAACCTGCTAACGGACAATTGATTGAGAACGAGATGTTTTTACATTTGTGTTATGAGAGATCAGTTGATAAAAAATGGTGCGTTGCTAGTTGGGTAGATCAAACAGGTGATATCAACTTTACAAAGTCCTGGTTTATTGATGAAAGCCTTGATGAAAGTAAAACTTTTGAAAAAGTTGCAGATGAGATCATGATAGTTACAACTGATTATGTGAACGGATATAAAGGAAAGACTTATGTTGTTCTAAGCAGGCTAAACAATATTATACCTGATGACGAGCTTGCAGAATGGAAGAGACTTTCTATTAAAAATAGCAACATACTTTTGATTGTTATGACTGCTGAATTAGAGTCCTCTACATTGATCTTATCAAATAACCCAGGAGTACTACCAACTGTGAAAGCAAAAGAAGACGCTGTCAAAGATCCAGGTTATACAATCGCTTCAACAGCTTCACAGTCTCAAACTCCTGCTAATTCAATGAATCCATCGAGTAGTGCTCCTTATCATATGGTTGGAAGCAATCGTCTGGAAAGTCCAGATGTATCTTTTTTCACACCCTCATATGATATTGGTCTTTCTCCTATTGATGCATCGGTGCCCCAAATGCAAGCTCCTATTCAAACTTTACAGCCGCTACATGAAGAGGCCATTTACGAGAGTCTAACTCCTAATAATCATGTTTTGATAGATATATCTGACGAGTGTTACGGGTTAATACTACAAGTGGCGCAACCACTTTCAAATCAGGCACGAATTCCCTTAAAAACAGGATTTTTAGTCAGTACAGGGGAAGGAGCAATAAAAAACCATGTTTTAGAGATCAATATGCTAAGTTGTCAAGCAGGAATGAGTGCCACTAAATTAATGAAGAAACTGTTGATTCAGTATAGAAACTTAGGTGTTTTAGCACCGTACTTGGGAATGACCCGAATTGAGCGTGAATGTGGGAGTGTTGATTTTGAAGAACTGCTTGACGAGGATGATGAAGACGATTTTTTTGCTGATGATAAGTGGCCTGCAACTGTTGATGGAAGTTCAGGAGTAACAACAGGACAGTCTTATAGCGGAAAATCATCCAAGCGAAAGGAAAGAATGAACATCCAACAGCAGTACCTGCAGTTTCACAAGATGCAACTCAAACAAAAACGGCATCGCCTGAAGGAAATTGAGAAGGAAGCAGGACATTCCTTTGAAGATCCAAAAAATAATATCATTCCAGTTCACATGTTATCAGTAAGAAAAATGTTGGATTTTTTGGTTAACATAAAAGTAGACTAGTTTATGGATTATCTATAAATTACTTTCCACTATTAGTTTCATTGAAAATCTTCGTGATTTCGTCTCAACTATAAACTCATCTAAAAGTTTCCATTCTTGTTCCTTCAATCCTAGATGCTTTGTTATTGCAATGAGTTGATATTTTGCAAGAACGACAAACTTCTCCACGCTATTACTCTCTTCAATATGTAGTATCTCATCAACATCGACAATTACACTAGCTTCGTTAGCTATTATAAACTCATACATTTTTTGTAGCTGCAAAATATAACCTGTAAGATCTGTGAAATAGTTTTCGCTTGTGATAGTCCAAGCTTTGTACATTAGCCCCATAAGCTCAAACGAAACGGGAAACAGAATTGACCTTTCACAGACGTCGGCGTAGGAGCAGTCGTAATAAGTGGCTAGCTCTAAGAATTTCAAATTGATCATGGTACATGCGACCGAACTGATTAGCTTGAGCTTTATCCCTGATTTGATGTGTAACATATAACAAGATTGCCATAGTAACTCCAAAAAACAACGACGCAATGGTATAGAATCCAAATCCATCCTAAGTTGTTTACTTTCCTCAAATAAAGCAAAAGAAATGCGCATATCAGAAGTATTTGAAAGCGTTAAATCTATAGGTAAGATAGTAGATTTTTCAAAGGAAGTATTCATATTAGCAAAGATGTAAGTCTTCACTGTTAACAAGGAATCTGTAAGCTGATAAGATGAAGCATCGTCGAAATTCTGGCACTTAGATATTTTTAGCAAATTGCGTACAAATAGAGTTGAAGGGATATCCACCCATGAGAACTCAAGTTTCATAAACCTTGTGAGTAGTTTTAAGAACTCACGCCAACGAGACCAAGTTTCTTTGTAACAAAGGTATGTATCTATCCTTTCTATATCACTTAGCTTGCTTGCAATTTTGAAAGCATATATTATGTAATACCACAAATTATTTTCGGCATCAGCAAGATATGGTATACCGTAAAATTGATTCTGGTCAGAAAATTTCTCAGCTACCGTTGAGACTTCAAATAATGACTCTATTTTATCCTTTCTGAGATTGGGGCTACTGTAGATTGTATCTTCATCTGATTCATCTATCATAGAACTATCGATGGTAACAATAGGTTCTTTATCGTTATATAGTCTTTTCTTTCTCCCTCGCTTCACTTCAGCAGGTTCCAGAAACTTAAAGGTTTGAGTAAGTATATTGAAAAGGTTACGCAATTCCTCATTAAAAATTTCCTTGTATCCGTCATCATTTGGGTGTATAATCTCGCCTTCGAGTATAGAAAACAAGGAATGAAAGTAGCTGGTACATAAAACAGAAAAATTGATCTTTCTTGCTCCAATGGCATCTTCTGCTTGGGTTAGTTGTGTTCCGGCGAGTACCATTGAAAGAATCTCTTCATTAGGATAATTTATGTAAGGGAGGCTCGTAAGTAATGTAGTTTGCAGATACTTCACCAAATCATCAAAAGCATTGTATCTGTATACTTTTTCATGTTGCGTTTCAAGTCTTGAATGGTATATTTTACATTGATCATGGACTTGTGTTTTGAATCTTTCTGCGTTGACCTTAGGATGCTTGGCTCGAGAGGAATCTAGTTCTGCTGTAGTCATATTTTTTGTTATTGTAAAAGAAGACTAAAAAAAAACTTAGTAACAATCTGAAACTTTTATTTTACTTCTCTTAACCTGTTAGATAGTACATCCAAGAATTTTGAACCTTTTCTAGAGTGTTAATCTCCATAAAATTTCATAATCATGTAAAAAATCAATCTTCGTGTGCGAACAATTTCTATAGTCCGCAATGAAATCTAAAAGGGTGTCATTGAAACCTGTTGACAGACGCAACGATGAATTTTTAGCTCAAAAGAAAGAGATTTGTGGATGGACAGCAATGACTAATATTTAATCATGATGTCTGATTTGTATTAATCAAATGTGAAGGATCGAAAAATGAAGCGCCCTAGATGATTATTAAGTGTATAATGAGAGGACTGCATCAAGAGGAATTTTGAAAAAAAGCATTACCTCTCACTAGAGCTCAACAAAAGTATTTCTACTTTGAGAGTCCCTGGAAAGTGGACGAAAAGTTCACCCCCTTCAATTCCTTACAAAAAAATGCTGAATCTCAGATGCTGAATCTACCAATTTAGCAAGAGTTGCATGTGAGTATCTGTATATCATTCTTCTTTGATGCCTGAGACGTCATTGGAACGTATAAGGATAAAGACTTTTCCACTTTTCCTATTGTTGTGGAAATTGACAGAGGATCAGATGGTATGATTGAGTTTGCTTCTGAATCACCAGTAACGGAATTTGTTGTTGCTTCTGGTGGTGGAGCTAGTGAGCTTCTATGTCTCTCATTGAATTTTCTTCTTGAGACAAAGTCGTTGTTATTTTTTGTGTAATTTTTGCTGTTAAAAAAATCGTATTCAACTGAATGGGCTCTTAATATGATACTTAATTTCCCTTTAAAACTTGTAGAACAAATATGTAAGGACTTTAAGCTACACTCTGGTTTTGCTAGCTAAAACTTCTTTTTAGCGGTCTAATTCTAAAAATTTCAGTGTATTTAAATTTGTGTGCATACCTGTATAGTAGTATAGTATCTGTAGTATAAAAGTAGAAAGCCCTTTTTCATTTTCAGTAGATAGTTATGGCTAAAACTGTTAATACTCACATCAATGATAAATCTTTAAATTTCAGAAACATTTTCATAAAAGTTTTCATATCAGGGTAATTTTGCTTGTTTTTATTTACTTCGATTTGGCAAAATAAATCTAACTGCACATTGAAAATAAACAATTGGTCGGATGGTCTAGTTGGTTATGGCATATGCTTAACACGCATAACGTCCCCAGTTCGATCCTGGGTTCGATCAATGTTTAATTTTTTAAACAAATTTTTTAATATGTAGATTCTCATAGGTTCGAATGCAACGTTTGTTATGAATGACTTACAAAACAAGAATAAATCACACGTTTGAACACCACTGAACTGTTTACTATTTACAGTATATTTCATTCTAGCTAAAATCTTACAATAATTATTAGATTATGAATGCTTCTCATCAATCTCTTAGTTCGTTGATGCAGGTATATATGTCTCAACCTCCTCAAATGAATCAGAATATTGACAAACGTCGAATAGAAGTTTTACTACAAATCAATACTGTGTTATTATACAAATGTATAATTTTGCAACAGTACGTGATGAACCAGCAAAATATCGTAAATCCTGGATATAACGAGAAGAAAGAGTTATATCAAAATTATCTAAAAAGAATACATTACAATCTTACTTGCTTAGCATCAATAAACGATATATATTCAAATAACCCGGGTCCGAAGAAGAACTACACATTGCCACAGATAATTTATCCACCACCAGAGTGTGCTGAATTGTATGAGCATTATAAAGTACTCAATCAACTATATCCAGAAGCAATGCCATTCTTTCAAAAGAAAATGGCATTATTGAGACAACAAATGCAAAACCAAGGAAAAATGCCAGCACAAGCAACAAACTCTGCATCTGGTTCAGTTGATCAACAGGAATTACTTAGACAACGCATTTTTCAACAGCAGCAACAACAGCAACAACAGCAACAACAGCAGCAACAGCAACAGCAACAGCAGCAACAGCAGCAGCAGCAGCAACAACAACAACAGCAACAACAGCAGCAACAAAAGCAACAACAGTTTTCTACATTTTTACAACAGCAAACGGTATCAACTAATGGAACCCCTAATGTGAATGATTGGGTCATGACGAATCAAAATGAGTTATTGAAATCACATACGGGTGGATTGGGCACTGGTGGCTCCGGAACTCCTAACTTTTCAGTCAATGGATCAATACCACAATCAAATATGAATATAAATGATCCGAGCGGTGTTGATTTCAATTTTCATAATGTTGATGGTATAACCAGAAGATCCTCTGATCGTAGCAACATAAATTCTCAGATGTCTCAACAACTATTGTAAGCTTTTAAATACATCAAGAAAGCAACGTCTTTATACATTAAGCACTGAAGAATAAAACCATATAAGACTGTATAATTTAGTCTATACTCAGTATTTGATATTGCGTAATGTGGTTCTGTTTGTAAGCACAATTCGTTTAACTCATAGAGGCTCAGCAACACAATTTTTACATCGGAAAGGCAATCTTTGCTTAGTCGATATTACTCTATTATGTTATGAACTCCACTTATTAAAGACATCATGGGTCGAAAAAGGTCGCTAATTGAGACATCTGCTTTTCAACCTCCATTTTATAATCCAAGTATTGGTGGAAATGCATATGTGATACCTGAAGAATACGAAAGTATTTTATTAGATATTTATACAGCCAATACAGAGGAATCAGAGGATATTCATTTACCGCAACTACGAGATATTTTAATTAATGATTTGAAATTACCAGAAGATATAATACCGTCCAATGATGAACTTAAAACTTGGATGATTGAAAAAACTGATATTTTAGATTTTGAGAAATGGTTATACAACGGATATTTTTGGCTTTTATTATCGAATAATTTAAAAGATGTTGATATTTTATGGAATGATATATGGTTAGCTTTAGGTGAAAATACATCACCAGAGAAAGGATCAAGGAAGAAAGTTTTAAATTTAGTAGATGTTAAGAAATTAATTAATATAGGTAAACTTGATGCAAATTCTATTAGTATGTTACAAACAGCAAGTAATGGGAAATTATATATAACTTTTATTGATTTTTTCAATTTACTTGGTAGGTTAGGAGCATTTAATTGAATTAAGTTTCTCTATATATAAGTAATTTTTTAAATTAAAATTTATTATAAAATATGTTTTGATCTAAAATAATTTCTTAAATAATGTACTTGATAAAATCCAACACCAATTAACATGATAAGACTTAAAATAAAGAAATTTCTAACTCTTCTATTTGTACTTTCATTTGTATTTCTTAATCTTTGTTCTCTTTGAACCAAATAATCAAGTTCATTTTTAATTTCATCTAATAATTCATTAACTTTCCTTAATTGAACTTCAGAAGGTTTTAATTTTTCTGCACTTTGAATTGCATTCCAATCTCTTGCACTTGCACCAGCTTCAACATCTAATTCGATTTCTCTAGATAATTGACGACCATTAGGATTATAACCAGGTTGTAAACGATTTGTAAAGCAAATATCAAAACTTGATGTTTCATCAGCACTAAATGCAACTTTAATATTACCAACAATATTATCCTTTCTACGATATTCATCACCATCTGCATTAGTAATTTTCATAGATAACAATTGTCCATCACCTGTATAACCACTTGATGAAACTGTAACAACAACTAATTGTCCATCAGTAACAAATTCACGAACACATAAAGGTTCATCATTTGCATGTTGTTGAGCTGGTAATTCAAAACGAAGTGATTGAACTGTACTGAAAATTGTTAATAAACTTAAAAATAATCCAATTATACTAAATCTCTGCATTATTATTCAAATAAATTTATTTTAGCACTTTAAACACGTTATCGATTGAATTGTATCCCCCCTCAAAACACAACCAACACGTCAACGAGATTGTAGTGAGATCATCCATCACCAAGTGAATTTTTCGCGCATCACCCCCCCTCCTTTTCTTCTCACGTGAGGGGAGCATAAACCTTTCAAACTACAAGTAACTCTTCCAGTTTTTAGCGCAATAGTGATTAATATGAACATTTATAAACATAAAGGTAAAGAAAAATAAAGTAAAGTACAAAAACGTAAAAATAGAGGGAAAACAGGAAGATAGATAAGGATAATTATTTTCTTGAAAACTAAATTAGTTCAATTCATTTATGATTCAAAATCTTCCTCCTTTTTAACTATCCTTGCATGATTATCCCAATCATTTTTTGCAGATGGTGTTGAACCCCAATCACTTGATGGTGCATCATCACCCCAAGTACTTTGAGCTCCATTATCACCCCAAGCTGACCTTCCACCTGAACTCCAAGCAGGTGTTTTACTACCATTATTATTATTATTATTATTCCAAGCAGGTGTTTTATTACCACTCCAAGAAGGAGTTTTACTACCATCAGTCCAAGAAGGTGTTTTATTACCTGAATTCCATGAAGGAGTTTTACCACCACCGTTAGACCATGAAGGGGTTTTACCACCACCATTTGACCATGAAGGAGTCTTACCACCAAGATTAGCACCAACACCACCATTTGACCAGGAAGGTGTTTTACCACCATTACTAGCAGTATCCCATGAAGGAGTTTTACTACCAAGATTAGCAGTAAAACCACCACCACCACTACCACTTGACCAAGAAGGTGTTTTACCACCATTATTACTATGAATACTACCAATTGAAAATTGACTTAAATTTGGATTTGGATTTGAATTTGAATATTGAATACCATATGAACGATTTGGAAATGATTGGAAATTTCTATGTGGATTAGAATTAAAATTTCTATTAGTGAAATTTGAATTTCTATTCCTATAATTTTCTAAAAATTGTTCATGAGGTACATAATTACCAGGTCTTAATTCAAATAAAAGATCTGATTTATTAATTGGTATAATTTTAGCTGGATTATGCATTTCAACTCTAGCAACATCACCATTTGTATCTTTAATTATACCCTTTTTACCTTTATAAGGACCTTTCCTAACTGAAACGTGTTGATTCAATGTTATATCACGACCACCAAATCTTGATTGATTTATAATTGATAAATTTGAATTTGATGAAGGTAAAATTCTATTTGGATTCATTTTATTCAAATCAGGTAATTTAAAGGTTGAAACAATTGAACCTTTATTTGCAATAGTTTGAACAGAATTTGAATCAGTTACAAATATACCAGTATTTTCATAAACTGATTTTGAATGAACAAATAAGAAAGATTTATAAATATGAATTATATTACCTTGTCTTTTCTCACCATTTGATTCTTTAATAACATCACCAACTTTAATTTCTAAACCATTTTTATCAATTGTTTTCTCTGTCATTTTATTGATTTCTAATGAAGATAAAATATTTTTTGGTTCAACTTTTAAAACTCTACCATCTGTACATAATATAGTGAAAATTTCTTTCTCAATTTTAATAATCATACCAACTTTCTGAGAATTTAAATTAACCATTTGATGTAATTCAAATCTACCAATTTTAGATGAAGTTGTTGAAGAATCAACAGATGTAACTAAATAATTGGGGAAAACTGTTATATCTTTTTTAGTTTGATCAGAAACTAAAGTAACTTGATTATCTTTAATATTGACAATTAAACCACTTTCATCTTTATGAATACCATGAATAATTGTAACATGATCACCTGGTAAGAAAATTTTCCTCAATGAAGAAGTTGGAATTTCAACAATATTATTACTGTTATTATTATTATCGGTATCATTATCAAGTAAAATTCTAGCAATTTTAGCTTCAGCAATTGATAAAATTTTACCCTTTAATTTTGATTGTTCACCATCAATAATTTCAACTCTATCATTTGGTTGGAAAATAATTACTTTTTCATCATCATTTTTCAAAGTTGAAGCAACAGATTGTAAATCAATACCATCATTATCTTTAATTGAATTAAATAATGTTAATTCTTGTAAAGTTGGTTTAATATTTTGAGTTTCTAATTGATTAAATTTGATATCTTTATAAAGGAAACCATTAATAAATTCTTCATTTCTATAGATAAAATAATTTCTATCTCTTTTAGAAGTTGTTAAATGATCTCTATCAAATTGTTGAGCTTCAATATCAGAGAAAAGTCTTTGAGGTGGTCTAAATTTAGAATTAAAATTTAAATTTTTCTTTTTACCAGTTAAAGGATCAATTATAATTGATTGATTATTATTATTATTATTTGATCTATTATAATCCAATCTTGGAATTAATTTAACTCTAACTTCTAAATCATTTTCAGCTAAATTATCTACGATACCTAAATCACCTTTATATTTACCATATTTAATTCTAACATAAGAACCAGGTTTTAATCTTGTTTCAGTTGATTTACTTGGTCTTAATAAATCAGGATATTCTTCAATTGGAACTAAAACTTTATTCATTGTTTGATAAACACCTGGTAAATTAGCTAAAATATTATTAACAGCATCTAATCTTCTAGCTTCAATATAAATATAACCAACAAAATTATCTCTTTGAAAAACAGAATAAACATCTGAAAGATTTTTCATATTTAACATTCTAGCATAAACTTGTTTAACAATTTCCTTTTCTTTACCATTTCTAACTCTAATACCCCAAATTAAAGGATCATCAACAGAAGGTAATAATAAACGTTGAGAAATATTTTGAGTTGAACCCATAAATCTTTGAGAAGAAGATCTACCATATCTAGCTTTAAATTGATCAGCTAAAGCTTGAGCATCTTGTTCATCTAATTTTTCTCTTGATCTGTCTAATTTCCTATGAGATCTTGAAGCTTCATTTTCTAAAGAATCTAAATTTTGATCATCAGCTAAAAATTCTTGACGTAATAATTCATCTTCTTCATCCTCATCTTCCTCTTCTTCATCATCGACTTCTGCTTCAACATCTAAGAACTGATTACCGCCACTTTTTCTTTTCTTTCTCTTACGAGAAACATTATCGTCGTCGTCGTCATCGTCTTCGTCGTCTTCCTCTTCTTCGTCGTCGTCTTCATCGTCTTCTTCGTCATCGTTTTCATTCTGTTCTTCAACATTTTCCTGATCTTCTTCTTGTTCGGAATTATCATCTGATTTAATATTCAATTCATCAGTTTCTTGTTTAATTGGTAAATCAGTTGTAGAGTTGTTATCGTTATTACTTGTATTATCTTCATTGATAATATCAGTATGATTATTAGAACCAATTTCACTATCACTATTAGACATTATTTAAGTTGAGAAAGAGAAAATTGATTTAATGATGTATTGGATTAACATAAAACAAGCAAGTTTAGTATGATGTAATGGGGATATGATGAGATAAAGTAGGTTAGTTTAGATAGGAGTAGGAATAATAATAGTAGATAATAGATAATAGATAATTAGTAAAGGTAATAAAAGGATTAGGATTACGTAGGACCATTGGGTTTCACAAATATAACGTGTGTTGAAGAAGAATGATAGTGGCAAATGAGTAAAAAATAGTTTGTGGTTGAGGCAAAGGTGTACTAGGCGAGTGAGTGACGCGAGAAGGTAGACCTATACAACAGGTATGTGAGTCGTGGGAAACAAGGTGGAAAATTGTGCCGGGTAACGAGAAAAAAATATATAGTAGATGACGGATGATATGTGAGTTTATAACTAAAACACTATATGTATGGTTCGAAAGTTGTAGTTTAGTGTAACATCTATAACAGAATGGATTATAAAGGATTGGAGTGATATAGAATGGATACGATGTATATACAAGGATGGAAGAGTAATATAGTATAGTATAGTAAGTATTATCCAACTATTTCTTCTTCCAAGCGAAAGCACCTCTAGAGAAATCTAATGGTTTAGGTTGCTCACCTTTCCTCTTCTTAGACTCAACAAAGAGTACATGCCTCTTAACGACAGGATCGTACCTAACTTGAGTAATTTCAGGAGCCGTTCTCGGCACCAGCAGAGTTCTTCTGTACCCTGTCTTTGCAGTTGAGACCAGCTGGACAATAGTAGTTCTTGCCTTAGCCTTAGCCATATCAGTGAGCGTGTCGGTGGTGAGTGTGTAAGCGGTATATATGATATCTGTGAGTGTTCAGCTTTGGTGTAGTGCTGCGTATAGAGAGAGCGTGGACCGTTGACGAGTCGAGTCCCCAGCCCCCGCACCAGCCACAGCCCCAGCCACAACGGGACGGGACGGGCTGGCGAGGTCAGCGCAGGCGGCGCGGGGCGGGGAACGCGGGACGGGATCTGGGATGGGATAGCACCACCGCCTGCGCCTGCGCCGTGGGGTGCGCCGGAAGCGGGCGGATCGGTCGATGCTGCTGGCTGCGCACGGAGTATGTTGCAGTGGCAGTGTAGGTGGTGTAAGTTATGGGGTAGTCGGGGCGGCATACGTCACAGTGTGCCGTGAGCGGTGAGCGGTGAGCGGTGGTGGCCGTGCCTTGTATAAAACAGCAGACAGCCGCTGCCCGGTCTCGGGGCCAGGTGTTTGCAGTGCAAGTGCAGCAGTCAAGCTGATTGATTACTATGGACGTTTACATTGTGAAGCCTAATCTCGAGATATCCTGCTGCGAGAGCTGCCCGGACGAGGAGACACTCGTGCGCAAGAAGAAGGCGTACCTGTCGCTCGTGGAGCAGTGTCGCCAGCTGCGCACGGCGCTGGCCGCCGAGGGCGGGTTGCCGCCCTGGTGCACGTCCCCAGCACAGCAGCACAAGCACGAGCACAGGCACAAGCATAGGCACAAACCCAGGCACAGGCACACGGAGAGAAACTGCGGTGAAGACGAAGAAGGCGGTGTTGAAGACAGGGTTGGTGTCTCGAAAAGCGCATCTGGGGCGTCGACCCCGTCCTCGGCAGAGACGATTGTGGACCCCAGCGCAACTCCGACGCGCGACGACGTCGACGACGGAAACGACGGCAACAACGTCGAGGTCGAGGATGGGGACGAGGACGAGGACGATCCTGAGTGCCGGGTGCTGAGCCTCCCGCTCCAAGCAGTGCACTTGACGCCCGCAGACTGCCGCAAGCCCGCCGCCGCACCAGCCACCGCCGCACCAGCAGACCGCAAGGCCGCGTGGCTGGTGCCCGTCCCCGTGCCCGTGCTGTGTG
>JANIWQ010000023.1:0-104093 GCA_030555725.1 Pichia sp. yHMH446
GGGGCAGCCAGCGGGAGCGCCCCGCGGCAAGCGCTGGGCCTCCCGCGCTGGAGGCGGCGACGCGGGTGTCGCTATTTAACCAAGTCAATCTCCAACAGGTCCATTTCCCAGTTCTCCTCCAGCCAACGTCCACTCTGATTGACTTTTTCACCTTTCTTCCAGCTTGTTTAAAACTTTTGCGTCCTCCGTTTTTTCTTCCCTACTTCAGTCTTCTTCTTCTTCTGTCTCCTTTCTTCTCTTTTGATTTGTTTTCCTTCTGTAGGTAAGTTTTATCACATATAATATTCTAACAATGTCTGGTGAACAAAAGATCCAATCCAACTTCTGGACCGATTTCCTTATGGGTGGTGTTTCTGCTGCAGTTTCCAAGACTGCAGCAGCTCCAATTGAAAGAGTCAAGCTTTTAATTCAAAACCAAGATGAAATGATTAAGCAAGGTAGATTAGCAAAGAGATACGATGGTATTGTCGAATGTTTCTCTAGAACTGCTAAGGAAGAAGGTATTGTTTCTTTCTGGAGAGGTAACACCGCTAATGTTATCAGATACTTCCCAACTCAAGCTTTAAACTTTGCCTTCAAGGATAAGTTCAAGAAGATGTTTGGTTTCAAGAAGGATGAAGGTTACTGGAAATGGTTTGCAGGTAACTTAGCTTCTGGTGGTTTAGCCGGTGGTACTTCCTTATTATTTGTTTACTCTTTAGATTATGCTAGAACCAGATTAGCTAATGATGCAAAGGCTGCAAAGGGTAACGGTGAAAGACAATTCAACGGTTTATTCGATGTCTACAAGAAGACTTTAGCTTCTGATGGTATTGCAGGTTTATACAGAGGTTTCTTACCATCTGTTGTTGGTATTGTTGTTTACAGAGGTTTATACTTTGGTTTATTCGATTCTTTAAAGCCTGTTGTTTTAACTGGTGCTTTAGAAAACAACTTCTTAGCTGCTTTCTTATTAGGTTGGGCTGTTACCACTGGTGCTTCTACCGCTTCTTATCCATTAGATACTGTTAGAAGAAGAATGATGATGACTTCCGGTCAAGCTGTTAAATATAAGGGTGCTTTCGATGCTTTCTCCCAAATTGTTGCTAAGGAAGGTGTCAAGTCCTTATTCAAGGGTTGTGGTGCAAACATCCTGAGAGGTGTTGCAGGTGCTGGTGTTATTTCCATGTACGACCAATTACAAGTTATCTTATTCGGTAAGAAATTCAAATAAACAACTTGACTAAATAATTGTGTATATAGGAATCCTCTTTCTTTATATTTATTTGTTTATGATTATTTATTCCAAGTTTATTTGATGATCCATAAAGTTTGTGTCTGATACGCGCGATTGTATTGAATTTGAGTATACGGTCTTTATCGTCGTATAAAATTCTTCCTATCAAATTTTAAGTTTTTTTTTTTCGTTCTCTCCTTTCTCCTAATAGCATTTCCTAATTCGGTATAAGGTGCGAACAAAGATCCCCGCGGTGGGCCGGGTGGCTGGCTTTTCTGTGATTTGGATATTGTACCTGATAGATCAACTTGTAAACAAAACAATGAACAAGGCCAATTATGCGATATACGTACATTTGGCCAATCCTTCTCTTCTCACGCTTAAATCTATATCTTTTATTGTATTAATCTTTTCTTCCTTCTTTAATTTCTATATTTATTTTCTCCTTTACACTAAAAACTATATGCAACGTTTGAACAAATATACGAAAAATAAGCTAGAACGGTTAACTAGATCACCTTCACCGATAAGGAAATCTTTCCAGCAAAATGATCCAGTTATCAGTGATACTAATAATAATCATAACGATTTAAAAGTACGAGTTCATGGAAATCCGAGTGCTAAGATTTTACCAACATCCAATACATCACCCAATTTTTCTACATCAATTGATTCCAAAACTTTGAAAAATAATGCCTTTGAAGTGATAATCGATGAATCTCTACAAAACACTCATCCAATTGATGAACCTTTGATTTTAAGAAACGGTAAAAAAATTTATCCAGAGAATAATAATAGTTCAGATAATGTAAATGAGAAGAATATTGAAACAACTGATGAAATTATTACAATTATATTCAATATTTCCAAATTTTTAATAAACTTAATAATAAATTTCTGGAATTTAGATTTGAATTTTAAAATATCTTTAACTGAAGGTTCAAATCATAAAATTCATATACCAACAACAATTTTATTAATTATTTCTATAAAATTGAGCTTTTCAATCATCTCCCTATTCAATCAATCACAAAATATACCAAATTCAAGCTCATCCTCAAGTTTCAATATCATTCCTTTCTTATTACTCATGATTGGATTTATTTACTGGATCAATAAATCAAATTCCACCGTTCAACCAAATAAAAAATTAAATAAAGCTACAATTTTACAAACAGATCAACAAACATTAAAATCAGATTCAAGTTCAATAACAACAACTACTACAACAACAACAGGAACAACAAAATCAAATCATTCATTATGGAGTAACATTTCAGATTCTGAATCTGATTTTACACCACCAACTTCAAGAAAAAATAGTTTCCAGTCTAAACTTGAAACCAAAGTATTCAAACAGAAACCTGAAATCGAGAAAATCAGAGTAATTCATCGTAAAGATGAGAAAAGGAAACATAAAAAATTGGATATAAACCTCCCGATTGATTTGAATTCCGAAGAAAATGATTTTAAATTTGATGAAATTTCAAAGAAAAGAAGAAAAGAAATGTTAAACGCCTTTATCTCATAAATTTATATATCTCTAACTCACTCTCATTATAAACTCTTATCAACATCTAAAGCATCGTAATCATAAAGTTTAACTTTAAATCTATTCGATTTTACATTTTCCTTATTGTCAATCAAATTATTATCTCTTTTGTTCCTTGTACTATGATTTGTCCAATTCAAATCATTCAATTCTTGAATCCTAAATTTGGGATTATAAGAACAATATTTGACATATAATTCTTGAGCTAAACCATATTGATTCTCTTCAATTAACTTCTTTATAGTAAATTCACATGCTTCATTTAAACTATTCAAATCATTACTTTTAATCAATTTTTTCAAGAAATTATCAATTTCTCCTAAATCATTTGTAACAATCGAATAAACTAAATCATTTAAAATTGTTGTTGAAACTTTATATTCTGGTAAAACTTTAATCATCCTTTTATAAAATGTTGATAATAAATCAGAATGTTTCTCAATTAAAATGAAAACACAATTTAAAATTAAATATTTATTCCTTCTTTCAATCAAATCACATTTCAAAAAATTTTCTGAAATTTCAACAAAATAACTCAATTCAATAGGTGAAATTTCTTTACTAAATTTTAAACTTGTAAAAATTAACCTATATAAATTCATTAATTTTTGATCATTCTTAACATCATAAAATTTCTCATCAATTTTGAAAACTTTATCATTCCCATTCACAAAATTTTTGATTAATGACCAACATCCTAATTTATCCAAATATTCATCACCTTTAGTTATAACATATAATACTTCAATGATTGTTTCAAGTTTAAATTTTAAAATACTAGTGAAAAGATAATGAATAATATAATGATCATTTAAGTAATGTTGCTTTTCTCCAGTCCAAATTTCTTCAACATTTTTCATTAATTCATTAAAATCAGTGGATTTCTCTTCAACGGTATTGGAATCAAATGATGCAACTAATTGATATAATTCTAAATATTCTTTAGCCTTTATATATTCTTCATCACAATACATATTCGCAATCGAATCAAGCATCATTTTCTTTAACGATTGATTTAAATCTTTAACTAGAATCTTCTCCATAAATTTTTCAATAAGAAAGCCGAAATACCTTGGATCAAATTTCGGCCATCTATAATGATTTGCCTTTTCATTGAAAACAACAGGATTTTCAGTATCAAGACCGAAAACATTATAAATTTCAGCATCATCTAATAAAAATCTGTCACGTATAAAATTATCAATTGATTCAATATATGGTACATATGTTAAAGTTTTCCTGAAAATATGTAATAATGCTATCTTATTATTATCCGGTGTTAAATTGAATAGTTTCTCAACAGTAGATGATGATAATTTAATCCTATTTTGAAACTTTGAAACAGCATTTAATACCTCAACAATATTGGACTCAATAGTATTAGAATTATCTTGTTCATAATGTTGATAAAAATTCTCAACATACCTAGAAATTGTATCAGAATCTGCAATTCTCCAAGTTGGATCAAAATTATTCGTCATTGCAACTTTATAAATAACAAATAAAGTTAAAGGATTAAAATTCTTGTTTATGCAAACTTCAACAAATTGATTCAATGTCTTCTTCATGAAACTTTCACTTACATTCAATTCTGGAAGTATTGACACAACGTTTTTAAATAATGTTACCCATAGCCTCGCATTGATTTTACTATAGTCAGCATAACTTTCAATATATGTGGAAAGTAAAACTGGTGATAATGATGTATCAACTTTAAGAACAGGTACATTTTCCATTTCCCTTGTGAAAGATTTGGAAAGTCCAGTAACTTTTAAAAGGGTATCTTTATATGATGGAATCAAAGTATTAGCAACAATAATACTTGTTATTGAACCCTGTTTCATCACTTTATTTAGGAAAATATTATAAACATGAACTAACTGCATTTTCGTCAGCTCAGATGTATCATTCTCCTTCAAAAAGTCATTTAGGGCATTGATATAATCTTGAGCAGAGAAACAAGACTTCAGATCATATTCCTTCATTTTTATAACAATATAGGAGTATTTGTTTTTCAGCAATTTTGCAAATTTCAAGATTAAACTGTTGTAATCGTTATCAATACGACATGCCCATGTGAGTAAATGATTTGGGGTTAAGTAACGTAAAGCATTCATGAAAATCTCATTGTCAGATAAATGCTTATTATTTCCAGAAAGTAAAAAATTGAATTCACTAAAATTTGATTTCAGCCATGAATCAACCACTTCCATTGTTGATATATTAATTTCGCTTCCAATGAGTAGCTTGATAAACATATTTGAAGTACTCTTATCTAGAGTAGATAATATTTGAACTACCTCCTTGGAATAAGCTGTCTTCTTCATTCGGTTTGATTGAATATAATGGATTGTTTTATGTATATCACCGCCATAATAATCATGAATATTACCTAAATCAATTTTGTCAAAATGTGGAATTTTAAAACTATTTAGAAACTCTGAATCTATACTTCTCAGGTACTCATCATAATCCCCATTAGCTTTGTGTCTTAAATATATGTACTTGAATAGAACATTAGATTTTGTATGTGTGAGTTTGCCGTTGAATTTTGAAGCTAACTTCTTATTGTTCTCCAAAAGGATTTTGTTAAAGAAAGCTTCTTGTATCACGAGTGGCACCTCGCTAGTTGACAACAATTGAGTTGTAACTGAATCAAGAGAAACTTTGGTTAATTTCAAAATCCTTTCTCGGAAAAACACAGACTGTGGATAAAAGGCAGACATGTAATCGATTAGAAGTTCAGAACTAGCATCCTTCAAATTTTGATTGACAAATACTGAGTGAAATTGGTCAATATGACATTGTGGTAAAAAGTTCGAGGTTTTCAAATACTGACAAAGAATGGTATTTACTCTGGAGAAATTGCATGGAGATTTTATTAGCATAGGTAATGGAGTTTCACTCACAGCTGAAAAGACTATTTGTTCCAATGTTTTGAACTCATCTAGTGATATTTGAGCTCTCAATATCTCCATATACTCAGCAATCTTTCTTCTATCTTTCATTGGAATGTAAATTTGACAGACAATGAGTTTAATAAGCTCAGGTGGATAGTATTCTCGCAGATTCACTTTTTGTTCTTCCGTTAAAGTTATTCCCAAATCAGAGAATACAACATCAGACTTGCTGAAATCTGATGTGGCTAATCTCAATCGACTTATTAACTTTCCTGTACTTAATATTTCAGAAAGCCTATTTAATGCCATTGGAGATAAGCTAATTTTAATTTTATTGGTACAAAACATTTTCAAAATATCAATCACCTGAGCTTCGGACAATCGCACAATCATTTCTTCTATAACTGGATAAACTCTAGACAATATTTGATCATGTTTGTATGAATTATCAACATCAGTTTTCAATTTCTCTAGTAAACATTGTAAACTATTAAATACTTCACTTGGTTCTGTGTTTACTGACTTGTAATGTTTTTTGAGATTGTTGATACAAGAGGTTATTGAAGGACTCAAATAGAAGTTTGGCTCACTGGGCACTACTATCCTTGTATTAGTACTTTGTTTCCTATCCTCATCATTGTTTAATGGTTCTTCAGATAAAGGAGGTACCTGTGTAGAATGAAAATGTACAGCGTTTCTTGATAGTAGGAAAATAGTGTTAAAATGATGGCATCGCTGTCGAAGAACTGAGGAAGGGATGAAGTAGTGCCTCTGCATGTCTTCTGTTTCAAAGTATATGAGTAGGTTTCAAACTAAGAATATTAACGTTAATGATTGTGTGGTAAGGTTTTTCTTTGTGTCACCGCTATTCCCTGATCTAACTAATTACAGCTTAAAAATTACATGCATGAAAAATTCAATTTGATATCAATTCCTCAATTTTGAGATAAGTATTACGTACTAACTAAAGGCAACATAACTTTACACTGAAACACAATATAATCAAGAAGACATTAGAGTTTGAAGATCTCAAAGTCCCATCAATGTTCTTCAGATTCAATCTACAATAGAGTGTAACATGCAGGCGTAGCATATCTATCAGGTAAATACAATAATGAACAATCTCACATGATAATGAAAATAAGAGATACTATGCAAACTGATTTCAACCTCGATGTATATCCAATGTTCATCTTCATCACTATCTTCTGTATCTTAGCAATATCTTATATTAGATTAAAAGTGGAAGTAGTTATAAACAAATTTATAAAGTCTTGGATGGAATTTCGAAAACAACTTGCTTACCGGTTAACTTTTGGTAGATAGATTGGAAAGTGTCTAACTTGTAGTCAATGTTAGTGGAGTCCTTTGAGTCTAATAAAACTTTTGCAATCTTGTTACCACCAACTAAATATCTGACTCTCTTACCAACAATTTCAGTTGGGAAGACTAAGTCGTCTAAGATCTTTTCGTGGACAGCAGTTAATGTTCTGGATCTTGGTCTCTTTTGGCCTAATCTGGAAACTCTTGCTGGCTTTGGTAAGATTCTTCTTTCAGCAAGGAAAACAACGTGTTGATCTGGGAATTTCTTTTCTAATTCTCTGGTTAATCTAATTTGAACCTTGTGGTAAGATGGTAAAGATGGAACTGGGACAAGAATGACTAAAGCCTTCTTGTTACCCGCAACCTCAATCTCCTTAACAGACTTAAATTGAAGTGGTCTCAATTCAGCCTTTAAGTCGGAGTTGGATTCTAAATCAATGAAAGCTTGTGCAACTTGTAATTCTAATTCAGTTGGGTTAGCGTTTAAAACCTTTGCTGCTGCAGACATGTTGATACTTGGTTGCTGTTAAACGTAGGAAGCCCACTAATGTTAACGTTTATTGAAATTTTCATTGTAAATTTGGTATATTGAGATCCTTGTCTGTTTCCCAATCGGAGCGACTCTCAGACGCCCACCCGCGCAAACCTGCCCAATTCCGTCTTTCAATTTTCCGCATTGAGAAGGCAGTCACACAGTAAGTGGGAAATTCAGTACAAAGATTGTTTTTCAAAAAAACAACAGCCCCTCTCACACCCACGTGATATTTTTTATTAAAACCCTACCTCTTATTTTCTATTCTCTCCTTTGGTTTATTTTTATGGCTGTGTAACTAAACTTATAGATTGACACCCCCACAATATTATGTTTAAAATTTTCTTCGGACTAATACAAAGTTTGTAGCAATGGATCAAATGCAGTATAGCTTTACCCTTGGAGCTTTCACTTTCGTAAACTCTTGAGCACTAATCAATCTCACTAATACATAATTTATAGTACCATGTCTGTTGACTTAGTCGAGCAATCAAAGAAACTTTGCGCATACGCTGCTGTTGATGAAAACCTCAAACCAAATCACAAAGTTATAGGTATTGGATCTGGTTCTACTGTTGTTTACGTTGCGGAGCGTATTGGTCAATTTTCTAACAAAAAAGATTTTGTATGTGTTCCTACTGGTTTTCAATCAAAAGAATTAATCATCAATAATGGGTTACAATTAGGTGGTTTGGAAGAATACTCAAAAATTGATATTGCATTTGATGGTGCTGATGAAATAGATTCACAATTAAATGTTATCAAAGGTGGTGGTGCATGTCTTTTACAAGAGAAACTAGTAGCTGATTGCTCAGCAGAATTTATTATTGTCGCAGACGATCGTAAAAATACTGGTATCTTAGGTAAAGGTTGGAAGAAAGGTGTACCAATTGAAGTTATACCAAATGCTTATAATAAAATCTGCAATGATTTAAAACTTTTAGGTGGTATTCCAAAAGTCAGACCAGGTACACCAGCTAAAGCGGGTCCTGTAATTACAGATAATGGTAATTTTATTGTTGATTGTGATTTTGGTGAAATCGAAGTTAACAATGTTGAATCTTTAAACAGTAAAATCAAAAGTTTGGTTGGTGTTGTTGAAACAGGTTTGTTTGTCAATATGGCTAAAAAAGCTTACATCGGTAATGCCGATGGATCTGTTTCAACTTTAACCGTTTGAAAATCGATTTAAAAATAGTTTTACTTATTGTATAGTGAAATAGTTTAAAATAACGGAATAAAAGACAATAATACGTTTTCATGAACTTTTTCATTAGACAACTTGATTGTATCCCTAGCAAGGGCTCTTATTGTTTCCTTATATGGTGGTGATTTGTAGTCGCATTGGATTAGAAAAAAAAAGTAGCAAAATAGCGATACGGTGGGAATTATTGCCGAATTAGGAAATAATGTACACTGATAACGTACATCAAATGACAAATTACAATCTTGCAATTGACTATTTAAGTGAGAGCTGTTTTATTTTAAAGAACTAAAAGATGCAGAAGATTTTTGAAGGGAAAAAGGTTTCTTCCATTAATTATTAGTATAAGTTCAAGAAGATGATGCCAACATTTAGTTTTGAATCTTCAACAGAAGTTAAATTTTTACCATTGTTATTGATTTTAGGGTTAATCAATATTACAATATATCAGATATATACCAAATTTTTGGTTGAGCAAAATGTTGTTTATCATAAGGCATTTTCAAAGAAATATTCCCCTGTTTCTGTAACAGAAGCAAATAATAAAAATAGGAAATTGGGGACATGGAAAGCAGAAAAATTTGTGTATCCACCAGTTACAGAGTATAAAGGATGGTCTATAAAGGATACTTTACCAATACCATATAGGGCATTCAAGCACACATATTTTTTCACTATGGGTATTAGATCAATGGATTGGAACTCATGGATTGAACTTGATAATGAATGGTTGAAATATCATCAAAGAAAATTAGAACGTTTAGATGAAAGACGTGATGAATTAGTTGGTACACAAGATGATGTTTGGGATGCAGCAATTGAAGTTTTAATGGAATTTAGAGAATTTTTACCTACCAGATATCCAGGATTATTTGAGAAAACAGGGAAAGGTATCAATAATAAAATAACTGGAGAGATTTTTGAATTTATTGATATTCCAAAGGAAGAGTTCAAAAGGGATCCAATGGAGATGGCAGCATTAATGACTCAAGATGATTTAGCAATTTTAAAAGAAGATGAAAATGGTCAATATATTTTGAAAGGTGGTGCTATTATGTTAGCTGGATTTTGGAGATTACGTGATAAAATCAATTTACCGTTAAGTGCAATTCATACAACTGGTGATGTTCCAAAATATAATGAGAAATTGAAAAAACCAATGGAGAAATTTTTCACAAGATTAACATGTGATAAACCAGTTGTTAGGAATAACTATTTTTTACAAACTGATGATGATGTTGCATGGTCATCATCTATCGGATCTGAAGATAATCAAGAAGTTGGTTGGAATACAGCTGAAGAAGCAACTGATATAAATAAGATTTATTATAGATCTGAGAGACAATCTGTTAGAAGGTTACCAATTACAGGTTGTATTATATTTACAATAAGAACATATTTTTTACCAGTTACAAAAATGTGTCAAGAACCACATATTCCGAAACGATTATTAGATGGAATTTTAAGTTGGGATGAAGATGTTAAACGGTATAGAGGTTATGAGAAATTTCAGAGAGTCTTAATGCCCTATCTTGAAGAACAAACTAGAATTCAGGAATCTCAAGGGATTACGGTTGAGAATGAAATTGATAGATATCCATTCTAAAGATTGATTTTCTAGTCTAATAGGTTTTATAAGGTATATATATAGTAAATAAATTTGAAAATATTATTTTTAGAAAGATAGATAAGATATTACATAATTTTTTAGAAAAGTGGGGAATAGAAACAAGCAAACTATTTATCAAGTAAGTAAGCAGGAAATTTGAATTGAGATGAATGTTCAAATTATTTAATTATCATAATATTCAACGTGTTTCTTAGCGTAAGACATTGCATCATTGACTTGATTATTATTAAGACCATGTCTAAATCTTAAATGCCTAGTTAAAGCATCACAACGACTAAAAGTTTTATTACTAAGGAAACCAGAATTATTCAAAGCGCCTGATTTGATCTTTTTAACATTATGAGAACTTGTTATATGAGATTGAGAATTTTCAGTTGAGAGTTTTGTACTTCTATATTTACAAGCAATAACAATCTCATTAATTGATTCCATACCATGCTTCCTTCTTAAATCATCTTCACAAAACATACATCTGTAGAAAGATCTTTTAGAAGCATGGATAGTATTTTGATGACGAACTAAATCATAAGGTCTAGAAAATCTTTTCAAGCATGGTTTACCAGTTTTAGGGTTTGGTATAGTACAAACATGATCTTCTTTATCCTCATTATCATGACCTATATCAGTATTCCTTGGTTTTCTTAGAGAAGTTATTGGAGAAGAACTTGCAAGCTTATTAGAAGCTCTTCTAATCCTTTTAGGTCTTGTTGATAATTTCAAAGATTTCGAACGTTCTTTCTTCAATCCTGCTCTTTCAGTAGTGACAGACTCTCGTCTTTCTCGGAACAATGGGGTATAGATATCAGCATCATCAGCATCAATCGCAAACTCATCCTCTGAGTCATCACTATGATCTTCTTCTTCCTCTCCTTCAGCATCTTCATCATCTTCATCTTCATCATCGTATTCATCTTCTTCTCCACTTTGATATAACTCGATATTGCTGTAATTAGGAAGAGGAGAAGAAATTTGGAAAGGTTGACTTGAGTTAAAGGACTGATTTTGATCATCATTCAATTGATTTGGAACAGTCAATGAATAGATTGAATTGAAATTTTGGGGGTCTAATTCAAGATCCAAGCCATTATTAGGATCCAAATAATTATCAGCAAATACAAGTTCATTTGGAGATGAGTTGATATTTGAACTGATATTTGGGTAAGGTGAAGACTCATCATCTTCATCATCTTCATCATTGAATTTCATTTCCATATCATCATCATCTAACTTATTCTGTAAATCAATATCATCATCCTCATCTTCATCTTCAGAAAACTCATATAAAACATCATTTGCCTTGAAAAGATTTAGCTCATTTGAATGTGGGAAAGATTTATTTGATAACTCCAATTCTAGCATCTCAGGGATGAATTGAGGATCATGCTGATCATATAGATAGAAGTTATCTTGTGAAACCATCAAAACATCATCTTTCAAATCATCTTGGATGTTATTTGTAAGCTGATTGTAGTTGATATTATTGTTGGAATTAGTGTTTGATAACAAATCATCAATACCATTATTGTGATTGTTTTGACTGTCTCTTAAAAGATGTGTAACCTGAGGATTAACGAGATCGGAATATGCAAAATTGCTATTCACATAGTTGATATCCTCGAGACTATTGTAAAGACTGTCGCTCAGTGTGTTATTTGTAAATGTATTTGGGTTTCCATAGCTATTATAAACTGTGTCGGGAGTGCTTGAGCTGTTTTCATTAGTCGCATTTTGCTGTTGCTGATGTTGTTGTGGTTGAAGTTGCTGTTGTTGTTGCTGATGCTGCTGTTGTTGCTGATGCTGTTGTTGTTGGTGATTGTTATTCTGTTGCGAAATGTGGTCGTCGATATCAGACATTCGAGGAAGTGAGTCCTGTGACATATTGGGCAAGGAAAGATACTGTAGGTAATCGTTCTGAGACTGGGTTTGAGGCTGGTATGAGTGGGAGGTCTGTTGTTGTGGAGATTGCTGTGAGTCTAAGGCCGAAGTGTACAAATCTTCATCCAGAGTTTCAGTTATTGTGCGAGTCAAAGCAGTGGCCATGTTGAGATGAGGATTAATTGAGTTTTGGGGTATGTCTGAATTAATTGTGGTGAGCAATGAAAGACCTGCTTCTGCTTCTTTCTTGAAGTTTCTTAGTGTAAATGTATACGAGCGGTAAAGTTGGCTTGAAGGGGTCAAAAAAAGTGTGTTTCTGCAACGAAAGCCCCTTGAGGTGTAACTATCTGGTGGCTGCTGTGGAGCGCTGGGTTGTGTAGGTGCTTAAGCTAGCAGCTGAGCGTGCAGAGAGAAAGAAGAGCAGAAGAAGATGCCAGAGAAAGGTGCAAAGGAACTGAAAACTCACCTTACCAAGCATACACCTGGTCCTGTTTCACTGGTGCCTCGATCCGATTGCTATTAATAATCGCGCCCCGACCGGAGATAGGGGGCTCCTCGCCCCGACCGCTCCCGCGGCGCCCGCGGCCCCTGCTGGAACCTTCCACGGCCCGCCCCGCCCAGAAGGCCCGCCCAGACAGGCTCGCCCAGCCGCTTCGCGCGCCAGCGAGAAAACAAAAATAAAAAAGGGGCGAGGCGGGTGCCTGTCACGTGAGCCTCTTCCCTTTTTTCTTGCTTTCCGGGCTGTGCAGGTTCTTTCCCGCTCCCTCTGCGACAAACCTGTTGTTGTGCAATGGGATGGATCCTCGGTCTGTGCAGCTGCGAAAGAGCTGAGCTGGGTAGCTAGAGAACTAAACGAGCTAGAGAGTTTGACTGTTCGAGTGGGTCTCCGTTTAATTGATCCTCATTCCCGCTGGTGCTTTCCCAATACAGTCTTTTTGGTATGCCAGTTGCTAAAAGTTCTCCTCCAGCGAACCATCCGGCAGAGAGCCTTTCCAGTGCCGTCCCAGAAGAGATCAAGCATCAGTTCTTGAAAACGCCAAAATACCTGTCTATCGAACACGAAAGGTACTCCACTGTGTTGACTTCCCTCAGAAATGATTTCAAGTATAGCTATATCGTGGAATGGTTTTATCTTATGAAACATGTCATTAAACTCTTTGATGCTTTTGATGTCGAGAATTTTGAAGAAGAGTTACTCGGTATTGCTCCACCAACTTTCATCAACAATTTAAAGATTAAACTAGTTCAGTATTTGAAGAATGAGAAGATGCAAAATATCGACATGGAATTTGATTTTTTCGTTGATCAGATCTATCAAGATTATGAATTAATTGAAGCAGATGATGAACCTGAGGTTGGAACTACAACTGAAACTAATTCTGAAGCCCAAAAACAAAATAAATCTGAAGATGATGTAAAAGATAATCAACTTTTGATAACATACTCTAAGTTAACATTACTAGAACAAATTGATGTTCTCTACAATTTAATCAAACTTTGTAATACTAAAAGTTTCACAGCTTTCAGAAATAATGTCGAAAAATATCAAAATCCTCATTTTGATTTGAAAGTGAGACCAATATATGAAATTATTGATAATGATCTTAAAATTGAGTATATTATTTTACAAGATGCAAGACTTTATTTAAGGAAATGGAGATACACAAACATTGAAATTCCAACTGATAAACTTAAATTTGATGAAAAATTTAAAGATCCTTATACAGATTTAGCTAATCTTGAACCAGAAATGATTCAATGGGAATGTCTTACACATAACATTTATTCATATGATGCGTATATCACTAATTTAAGGAAATCTTTCGGTAAAAAATATTCATCTCATGAATATAAACTTAGTAAAGTTTTAGAAGAAAATATTGATTTTATAATTCAACATGATTTGAAAAAGAGGAAACAAAGTGCACAACGTAAACGTGAAATTGAAATGCAATTATTAATGGCAAATAGAAAACGTTCTTCAAGACTTGAAGAAAAGGAGAAACGTAAAAGAGAGGAAGATGAAGCACGAATGAAAGAATTAGAATTGATGAAACAACAAGCTGCTGAATTAAGAGCTTCAAAGAGACAAAAATTAAAGGAAAGTATGTATTCTTCTAATTATAATAGTAATGGTGTTGAACTTTCAAGAGAAGAAAGAATGAGAAAGAGACAAGGTTTAATTCAACAAAATGCTCAAAGTTTACCTGAAACAATTAATCTTGAGAACGAAGAAAATCCTAATGATTCAATTCAATTTAAAGAAGAAAAAATTATTTCAAATGATAATGACAATGACAATGAAAATCCTGCCTCAAAAGATGTCTCAAGTTTACCAACTTCTCAGATAGATGAATCAACTACTCAATTGAATTCCATTCCTTCTTTAATTTCCAATGAATCAACTGTGCAATCTCAAGAATATTTACCTCAAACTATAAATGGTGAATATTCAGAATCTTCAATTCAAATTCAATCAGGTTCTCAGAATATAAATTCTGAAATTTAATTGTTTGTTCATTTTACTGTTTTGAACAAAAGAAAACAATTAGAAAAGAAAAGCCCTTTTCTTTATATATATGAAAGCATTAAAAAAAAATTTAACTTGTACTATTTATTTATTGAGGTAACCCTTCAGATGTATAATAATCTTTCAGATTTTTAGTTGGTGGATTTTTCTTGAAAACACCATTCAATTTTCTCCTTTTAACTTGTTCGCTACCTAAAGTTCTAGTTAAAAACTCTGATGGTGTTTTATGTGTAAAAGTGATTTCCTTTGTAACATAATTGAAATTTAGGTCAGACTCTTCTTTGAGATCTTTCTCAATGAAAACATTCCAATACTCTTCAAATTCTTGTGAATTCATACTTGATGGTTTTGTCAATTTCAAAAAATCATGTAACTCATCTAAATTCAAAGGCTTGCCCTTATTTTTATGTAAAAGTTTAATAGTGTATTCCATGAGATACCTATTTCTTTCTTCCTTTACATAATCATATTCACAATATTGCTCAAGAGGTAATAATCCAAAGATTGATTTGTAGCTATTTTTCTTTACATAGCCGTACTCACATTCAATTGTGTTCAATTCGCATTTAGCATATTGTGGGCAAGGCTTGCACTCAAAAACAGTTGCATCAACAAGGTAAGATTCAAATTCATTGATTTGGTTTTCATATGGTGAGAGAATCTTTTGAATAGAAAATGGTAGTTTTGAGGTCAAGTCAAGTTTTCTCTCAGGAGCATCAACTCCGCAATAACCTGTATTTAATTGGATTTCTCTGAAGCAAAACAATAGGAAACTGGGCACAATAATGTTCATTGACAAAATGAAAAAAACTAAAATTTTCAAAAATTTATTAAAAAGAGAGTTTGTTTTCTGTAATGAATTTGGAGTCTCTCTATTAACCTCCAAAACATTCGTCGAAATTGAGCCCAACTCAGTAGATTTAGGTACCTCATTTGTTTCATTAGTATCATTACTACTAACTTCATCAATTAATTCTTTCTGTAGATTGTTGCCTCTATCTGCCACTTCTTGCTTGATTGATTCTTGTAAAGATTCAACTTTGGTAATAGTAGAGTCTGGTGATAGTGAGTCTCTAGTACTGATCGAGCTCAGGGAATGAATCTCAAGATTGGAGTTCAGTATTTCTTCTGAATGTTTTGAGTCCACAATTTCTTCTTCTTTTTCATCATCAGAGCTTGAAATCACTATTGAGTCCTTCAAGTTAGATGTTGGACCTTGTAACATGATAGAGGGCTTTGTTGCAATATCTTGGTGCGTAATAATATGCTTACGACAATCATTAACATTAGTGTCGTCATCATTATCATCATGATCATCATCATCATCATCAATAAAGATAACTTCGTCTCGCTGATTATCAAACAAAATATCATGCCCTCCTTGAGAAACATGAGGTGGCACAATATCATCTTTTGCAGCTATTAAGTCATCAAAGTTAATTTTACTCGACGTCATTATGCTACCTGCAGGAGAACCAACTTCTGATTTTTTCAAAGGGGTATTGAAGTTTGAATTTCTCTTCAGTTTACTAGTTGAAGGAACGGATTGGTCTATTTTAGCTAATAACTCTTCTGTATTAAGTGGTTTTTTCTTATATGTTGGTTTAGTGACATTAAAGGAATCATCATTTTCGTTATGACATGTATCATTTACAGAATCGGAATGATTTGTAGAGTCAGAAAAACTAGTATCAACGCTTTTTCTAATTTTCTTCCTGGTTCGCTTGGATTTATTATCAACCTCTGGATGTCTTTTGGATGGAATAAGTTTATCTTCATCAGATACTGGCATTGGGGAAATTAAACTATCCAGACTCTTCTCCCTTGTATTCAAAATTCCAACTGCAGAAGGAGTAATCAAATATTTATTCAAAATTGTATGTGCGTTCGGTTTTACCTTAGTATTGAATAATTCAACTAGTTCAGCTTTGTTTGCATTTGATGGAAATTGTACTTCATGATCCACCAAAATCGAACGAATTTTGGGCACAGTAAGTTTTGAGATATCATAACCTTCTGATAAATACTCGGTAGGTTCCATTTTAATAAATATTCTTTTAGAGAAAAAGTGTAGAAAAAGGCTAGGTGCAGCTTTGAAAGATGAATTTTAATCATGATTAATTCTAATTTATTTTCCAACAAGGATGAAACGTAAACAAAACGCCTTGTGTTTAGTTGCCGCGGCTCAGTGATTTTTTGATTCCTCACTTTCAGGGTCGATCGACGTGTGTCCATGTATATTTATTTCTTCTTCAGAGTGCAGAGCGACATAAAAATTGAATTCATGTCCAGTGATTTTGTTCAAAAAATTTTATGGTTACAAACCAAACTGTTGAAAGATTTGAGAAGCTAGCCATTTGACACAACCGTTTCTGTCAAATACAATCATGTCTGAAGATCAACAAAGACAGAAATCTCAAAATGAGTATGATGCTAACAGTTTGGCACAAGGTTTAGGAAAAGTTAACTTAAATCCAACCGCTCCTACATTCAATCCAAATGCAGCTAATACTTTCGTTCCTAATATGAACAGTATCCCTCAATTTATCCCACAGGTTGATCCTTCTCAACAACAGTTCAACCAGTACCAAAATTCCTATTATAATAACAATTATACTAACGCCACTGCTAACTATAATAATGGATACAATAACAATAACAATAATAAAGGCTACAATAACAACAGGGGTTACAGTAAAAATAGCTACAACAATTCCAATAATGGTTATAACAACCAATACAGCAATCAATATAACAACCAATATAATAACCAATTTAACAATCAATATAGTACCCAATATGATAATCAATATAACAACCAGTTTAAAAACCAGCAACTTGAACCAGCTCAACCTCAATCCAATCAAATGACTTTTGAAGAATACCAGAAGCAGCAGGAGGAAAAACTTGCTTCTGCTGCTCCTGCTCCAAAGAAGAAGGTTTTAAAATTGAACTTAAAAGGAAGTAATATAAAACTCCCAACTAAAAAGGTTGAACCAAAATCTGATGAAACGAAGTCCGCTGAACCATCCAATGAAAAATTAACACCAGTTGCAGATTCGAATGCCAAGGAAACTTTAACAAAAGAACCACAGCTTGAAAAGAAAGAACCTAAGGCAGAAGCAACCAAGGTTGTGGAAAATAATGATAATAATTCAACTGCTCCTACTAAAGCAGATAAGCAAGCTGAAACTTTACCAGCACCATCTGTGGCTAAGAAGGAAGCTACACCTGTTCCAGCTAAAGATGATATCATTGATCCTGCTATTGTTGCAGATATGTTTGGCGGTAAGGAGCATGTCTCAATTATTTTCATGGGACATGTTGATGCAGGTAAATCAACTATGGGTGGTAACATTCTATACCTGACAGGTGCTGTTGATAAGCGTACTGTTGAGAAATATGAAAGAGAAGCTAAAGATGCTGGAAGACAAGGTTGGTACCTATCTTGGATTATGGATACCAACAAGGAAGAAAGAAACGATGGTAAAACTATTGAAGTTGGTAAGTCCTATTTTGAAACAGATCTCAGACGTTATACTATATTGGATGCACCTGGCCATAAATTGTATGTCTCTGAAATGATTGGTGGTGCATCTCAGGCAGATATTGGTGTCTTGGTCATTTCAGCTAGAAAGGGTGAATATGAAGCTGGTTTCGAAAGAGGTGGGCAATCTAGAGAACACGCTATCTTGGCAAAAACACAAGGTGTGAATAGACTTGTTGTTGTTATCAACAAAATGGATGATCCTACTGTTGCATGGTCTGAAGAGAGATATAATGAGTGTATTTCTAAACTATCCATGTTTTTGAGAGGTGTTGGTTATAAGAAGGAAGACGTTGTTTTCATGCCTGTCTCCGGCTATACTGGTGCAGGTTTGAAAGATAGAGTTCCAAAAGATGCATGTCCATGGTATAACGGTCCATCATTGTTAGAATATCTAGATCACATGCCATTGGAACAGAGAAAGATCAATGACCCCTTTATGTTACCTGTTTCCGGTAAAATGAAAGACCTGGGTACTGTTGTTGAAGGTAAAATTGAATCAGGACACATTAAAAAAGGTCAAAGTTTACTTCTGATGCCAAACAGAACTTCGGTTGAAGTTCTAACCATTTATAATGAAACAGAAGCTGAAACAGATTCTGCTTTCTGTGGTGAACAAGTCAGATTGAAATTGAAAAATGTTGAAGAGGAAGATGTTTCAGTAGGTTATGTGTTAACTTCTGTTTCTAAGCCAGTTCACACCGTTACTAAATTCGAAGCCGAAGTTGCCATTGTAGAGCTTAAGTCTATTCTTTCATCGGGTTTCTCTTGTGTGATGCACGTTCATACAGCAATTGAAGAAGTCAGTTTTGTCCAATTATTACATAAATTAGAGAAAGGTACAAATAGAAAATCCAAAAAGCCACCAGCATTTGCCAAGCAAGGAATGAAAATCATTGCTGTCTTAGAGACCACAGAACCTGTCTGTCTTGAAACTTACCAGGATTACCCACAATTGGGTAGATTCACATTGAGAGACCAGGGTCAAACAATTGCAATTGGTAAAGTTACCAAACTTCTAAACTAATCGATCTTAAGTCAGCATAATGACTAATTTTTATTCTGCATCTTTTTTTCTCTGTATATCTATATGTTTATATACTGTTGAATTTATGTACCGATTTCTGAAAATGATTTCACATGCATAGTAGTGTATAGTAAGCAAACAACTGACAAAAAACTTATAAAAATCAATGCCGTTCCCAGGAATCGAACCTGGGTCCCGTCGGCCACAACGACGTGTACTGACCACTATACTAGAACGGCTTTTGTTAAAATTGAAAAGGATGGGGCTTATTCAGGTTGGCAAAAGAACGGTAAACTTTGGAGGCTCAGCGAGACTGATAGTGCACGTGATCGAGACACGGCCAGATCTGAGGATCAATCTTATGCTGTGTATGACAATTGATTGTTCTACGTGGTTGCCTCATCGAGATCTGATTCAAGCCCTTTTGGGATTCTTCTCGTGTTCGAAGCTTTGGAAGCTTGTTTGCTATTGTCTGCTTTGACTCAACGTGCAGTCGTTAAACCGGCCTGAGAAAAAAGCAAACTACAAAAAGGGCTATCTTACAACCACAAGATACTGTAGTATAATGGGGCGCTGAAGTTGTAATACCGCGCCTGGAATGAGCAATGGTCGTTCACCTACTAGGGATAGCAACGCTATCTATAGTAACAGTCTATGGTCTCTTCCTTATGTAAGCCTCATAACGCCTAATAGAGTGACATAAAGCAAACAGATATACGATGAGTCTGAAATTATACAATATGCTTAACCATAGAGTCACCGCAACATTACAATTAACTTATAATATATATTGATGACTGCACTAGTAATGTAGTGATAAAGTAGGAAAATTTTGTCTTCCTTTTATAAAGGAAAATAAAAAGTTAAAAATAATAGGTGAAGATTCTCATACATGAGATGCTATTTAATTAGTGAGAACTTTTGGTCAACGACGTTGGGCGAATCATTTTCAGTACTACAGAATAATGATTGCGTTAGCGCTCATTAATTCTGACAGGAAGGAGATCTGGATAAAATCTCTCGGCATAACAAGGAAAAAAACGTCTAAGCCTCGGAAATTGTTCCGATGGAAGCATAAATCTTCTCATATTGTTTGGCATTATTTCACCATCACCAAAAGATGCAAAGGTAGCTACTTTCATAAAGGCTTAAAAAAAGGCTTTCATAAGTGGTAATTATATAAACTGTAAACTATCCGCCTTTTCAAAGTTATTAGGTTCTAAATTGTTTTGTTTCTTTTCCTTTTCTCTTGTTACGAAGAAAAATCTGAAATGGATAAAATAGCATCTCTAATTACAGATTTCCCTATCTTAGAGGAAGACCTTGCTAAAATCACGTCTACTTTTGTACCAACTGCAGCATTTCCAACCAATATCAGTCAAAATTTAGAAACTCTATTGTCCGTTCTTTCGGCTATGTCTGCCAAACAAGATTCTGCTTTCAATGCAGTTACAGAAACACCATTAGCACCTTATGAATCTTACTCTTTGATGAATGAAATTGTGCAACGTCAAGCTACGTTGCATTATTACAGTGTTTTACATGCAATTGCGACTGAGACTGATTCAGCCTCAAAGGCAAGTATGATGACTGAAGCTGCTAGAGCTTCCCAAGCAATGATTGAAATTTTTGACGAACATGCCTTCTTCAAAGGTCATTATCCTTCATTAAGTGGTAATGCTGCTCTTTTAGCAGTTTATGGTGTTTTTCTTATTATAATTGCAATCTCAAGTATCTTCTATCATCAATGGTGGTTTTTAGTGACTTGGAGTTGTGCATTGGTTTTAGAAATTGTTGGTTTTGTTGGCAGAATCATCTCCTCAGGTAGTATTAACAATTTCAATGGTTATTCTATGAATATTATTGCTTTAACGTTAGCACCAAGTCTAATGATGGCAGGTATTTATTATATCATTGCTCAATTATCACTTATCTATGGTGAAAGATTTTCCGTTTTAAAACCTATGCAATATTCTCTGATTTTTATTATTCTTGATAATATATCCATCCTTTTACAGTCTATTGGTGGTGGTATTGAGTCAGCAGCTACAAATAGTAGTGATAATTCAAATACAGGTTTAAAACTTTTAATTGCAGGTGTTGCGCTTCAAGTAGCAACCATTGGTATTTTCCAACTCTTATGGTATTTCTTTTTATACAGGATCTATCAGGAATATAAACAGCATGGCGACTCAAGATTTAACCCTGATTTCAAACACATTAGAGATAGAAAGTTGTTGAAACCTTTTATTGCAGGTATTTCATGTTGTTGTATTTTGATTTTTGTCAGTTGTATCTACAGAGTGATCGAATTTAAACATCAAAAATTAGCTTATGAGGAAATTTATTTTATGATTTTTGAGGGTCTATTGATCTCCTTAAATACCGCAATTATCTCGATATTAAATCCAGGTTTTGTCTATGGTAAGAATGCTCACATTTACATTGATAAATCTTTAAAGAAAATTTTTGATTTTAAAAGAGAAACATACAATGATTATGATTCAAAAACCTCTAATATTAAAAAGAAGTCAGAACTTTATGAAGTTAATGCAGAATCTTTAGCTTGATTCAACACCTTTTGAAACTATTACTACATGTTAGTGAGCTCACTTATGTAATTATTTTGAGCAGTATCACATATATATCAGCAAATTTTCAGTATAACTAACGATATGTATCTTTTTTTAATAAATATTGAACAAGCTAAATATAGCACATGAGTAATAAACAGAATAAATGGACGAATGTCCAGTTATAGTAAGTGTTTGAAGGTATTGAGAACGACCAAAAGGGTTTATATCACAGCCAGATACTTTTGATTGCAATTTAAACCACTTTTTAGTGAAATTTTAATGCCGCCAAAAATTTGAGTTTATCTACGTCATCAGGTCTCTTTTAACAAACTTTCAGCTTACTACGCTTCAATTCTGGAATGTTCATTCACTAAGTCTGCTTCGGTTAGAAGTCTTTCTCGTCTAATTTATGCGAATCCGATGCAAAATTGGAGAAAGTTTAAATGGTGCGAAACGCGAATTTCTCAGGCGTGATTGATACTTTTCCTTCGATTTATAACAATATTGATACCTTAGGGGTAGCTTATGTAGGTGTTGCAATGAATATCAAATGAGCTAAACATAGTGTATGAGTAATAAACAGGATAAATGGACGTAAGGTCCGATTCTAGTGAGGGTGTTCTAGGCTATTGAGAACGGCCGAGAGGGTTTATGCTACACATGATACCTTCCTATGCAAATTTTGTTGAGAAAAATAACACATGCATAAATCTTGCATTACTTAGTAAAAATCTGCTTATCTAAATTTTCCTTTCTAAATAAGGCTCCTATTTCAGTAAAAGACCCAGCTGTGATGATCAATGATCACCATACCAGGTTGTAGGCGAATGATCGCGTCAGATGAAAAAGTGTGCTGTGATCTCAACGTTATATCGGTTCATTTACAAAGCTAGGTTTTTTGATTTGGTTTATGTTGTGGACACAAAAATCATTGGAGCATGTCTTTTGTTCAGAGAAGAACTTTGTCTTTTGAATCAATCAAATCAATTTTTAGAAAATCAAGTCCCAGTCGTGTAATAGATTTGCAGGAGCCATTGACATCACTACCTGCTGTTACCGGCGCCGGCGCCTTTGTGGAACCTATCCGCTACCAGGTATTGGGAGCTGCTCATAATTTACTGAACATCAAATTACCGAAGTCTTCAATATTGAATATTCGCTATTCGAATACTCAGCAAAGAATTGTGGCTCTCAATGGTAATATAAGTTCGATGTATACAGAACTCACAAAATTGAAAGATTCTAATATTGTCTTTCAAAGATGCTTCAACGAAGCTGAACCCATGTCTTTACTTTTAGCACAGAATTCCCAAAATTCTAATTTTGCTGTTATGGATACAAAGAAGTCAGGTTGGCTTATAAAAAGGAATTCTTTGTTTGCTTGGTCGGGTCCTTCTATCAAACCAGAAGCTAATAAGAACTCAAAAGTAGCATATATGAAGGGGGAAGGTTCTTTTGTTATCAGTTCACCGGGTCAAATAATGCAGCTAGTTTTGGATGAAAATGAGAGTATCCAGATTAATTCTAGAGCAGTTATTGGATTTTCTTCTCAAACCCATAACCTCGATAAGTTGACCAACAGTCTAGAAACTGGGACCAAAACAACGGCAAATCTTGCAATCAATAAAGTGTCATTGATTTCGAAAGTCCTCCCACTAACCAAGCATTTATCCTTACCAAATCAGATAGTGACTGATCCGATCTTTCAAAAAGTAAGGAGTACATTCTCATCGGTTTTGTCTACAATTAGGAAAACAGGCTCAGCTTTTTATAGAAGTTTACCAAAGTTAGATAATAAGGAGATTTTTGTGAAGATCAATGGACCAAGGACTGTTTTGATTTCTAATTCAGTTCAGGTAGCTGACCAGATACTGTCTCAAGATCAACTCCGTAAGCTCACGAATTGATTCATATATTTTTTTAATCCTGTGTAGGTTGATATTTACAAATTTAAAAATTTATCCGATCTATTTCTCAACAAAGTCTGTAGTGCATATTGTATGTTGAACACACACTCAAAACAAATTTCAAGTTTCAAGTAGAAGAACAGCGCTAAACTTACACTTAAAAACCTTTGTTCTCATTGAATGTTTTAAAGACAAAGATAGCAACATAATGCTTTATAGAAGATATCTTTCCACGTTTAGCAAAAGTAATCGATTTCCCACAACTCTTGAACTCAAAACTATCAAAGAAAGATTATGTGACTGTCAATGGAATACAGAAGAAGAATGTATTTCCGCTTGGCCGTCAAAACAAATTTATGTGACTTTGCAATCACTCTTGCAGAATGAAGACCAAAGATTCATGGAGGAAACAATTGAATCTGAAACTAACACAATAAACATTAATAAACTCTTTAGGAAAAATGAAGTTATACCTCCTGGTTATTCTTTGGGTTATTGTAATCCGTTGTCTAATGAATCAGAGATTGGCACCGATGGTTACGATAATTATCATGCACCAACAGTTACCAATTTAGAGTTTTTTAAAAGAAGAATGTGGGTAAGTGGCTCTTTTATATATGCCCCTGAAAATCCCTTGCGATTTGGCCACAAATTGTATTGCAAGGAGACTGTAAACAAGATCAAATTTATGGAACGCTACAATATGATATTTATAGAGTACAAAAGACAATTCAGCAATGATAATGGAGTATCATTGACAGAACATAGAGGGATGTGTTATATTAATGATTTTTTCAAAGAAAAAGACGATTTAAAAGATACTCAGTATCCTTCACCCCAGAAAAGTTTAGCATTAACGCCAACCCTAATTTCCAACTTCAGAATGAGCGCTATTACATTCAATGCCCATCAAATCCACTACAATGTAAAATATGCTCAAGGAGTTGAGAAATACACCGATATCGTGGTTGAAGCCCCATTGCTGATTTCTTTGGCTTTGCAATTTTGGAATAATAATAACCCTCTCCAGTCAGTGAGTTCCTTCAAATATAGGATCACATCGCCCAGTTATATCAACCAGAAAATCACTTTACACTATCGAAAAGCTGAAAAAGAGGCTAGATTATGGATGACCAAACCAGACTCTACAGTGTGCTTCGATTCAAAAATCAGGTTTTAGAACATTGCTAGTGCTTGGTCTTTCCACTTCTTCCATTTTTGAGCAGGTTTTTTGTCTAGATCAATAATGTGTATGCTGTTTTCTTTGAGATTATAAATAAGTGATACATCTCTCAATGTCATATTGAATAAAAGCTCCTCGGTAACATCTTCCTCTGATTCAAGAGATATCAAAGTGCTGTGTATATCTATTTCACTTTGTAAATCCCTTAAAGTCTCAAGTACCACAAAGTGACTTTCTATCACTCGCTGAAGGCTTGACCCTAAGTGCTTGATATCTATGTATTCTTTTTTCAGTTGATTGACTATGGTGTTACAAAATTGGCCAAGATATTTTCTATTTTCTAAGATCTTTAGATGACAATAAATGAAGTTCTGATTTTTTTTTTTTGCATTTAAACAGTTTCTACAATGCTTATGATTTGAAGAAACTATATCAAGCCATTTTGGCTTAAATTCGAAAATCACTTCATTTGTAGTTTGATGAACAAAGAATTTATAGTACTTACTGATGGTAATAGTTGTATAGAAAGATAATCGATCATTGAAAACGTTTTGAAGCAATAACACATGCTTTTCACCTATATTTATTTTCTCATGATGAGAAATTGAAAAAAGAAACAACTGGAAGCTGTTTAACACATTTGCTCCAACAGGAATAACTTCCATAGGAGAAAGAAAATCTCTTAGAGCGTTAAACCTTGGGGATTCCAAGTATTCGGCTATTTCTACCGTGCTGATCATCGTTTCATCTTTCCTTAGTCTTAACACCTTCTTCTGCAGACTTTTGTTATTCCCTATGTACCCGAAAACTACGTTTGCCGATCCTGAACCAATATACTCCCAATCTTCAGCGTGTAAGATTTCACTCAAAGAGATTGACATTGAATTTTCAATAAACGGTATAATGATGGAATTCGTTATTACTGAGAGTTCTTGAAAAGTATTACGCGCTTTGAAAGAGTGGATAAACTCAATTTTACCACAGCAGCATGCGATGGATGTATCATTTGCATCAGTGATACTCAATGTACGTTATTACAAAGTTTCTATTACTTACTGTAATGATATAAGATCCCGGTAAACATCGACCAGTGCATCCTTACCAAGTCTGATTGCAAACATTTTCTTTTTGTCCTCATTCATACTATTGAACTTAGTCAGCAGTTTGAACTCAACAATTGGCCTTTTAATCACAGCAATTTCCTTCTGTAAATCACCCATTGCATTCATCCGAGGATTTAGTCCCAACCAATGATGCTCTTTATCTGCAATAAAATTTTGAAGGGAATACAATCTACGGTATTGATATTCGTTGACCGGAGAAAGTTTATAAAATGAACCATCTATGTTGCTGCCCAAAATTTCAAAGCCCAAATCCAAATCACTTCGAATTGGTAGTGTAGTCACCATTGAAAAAATAGAGTCTCTTCTGTACAGTCGTATCATTTTAGTGGTGTGTGAATTGGATCTGAAAACAGATTTTCTTAGAAGTTTATGTCCTTTTAGTGACTGAGGATCAAAAGGATCAAACTGAAGAACATGCAGATCAGAGTTGTCGTCTGCCGCCACTATGTAAAGATTTTGATTATGTACTATAAATTCACACTCTGTCAAACTCATTTCATGCTCATCTTGACCTAAAGGAATCATTCTATATGGATCAGCATCAAAGCCATAGAGAGAAAGACTCTGGTAACTATCACCAGTTAAAACAAGATTCTCAAAAGATTTCACCTTTGCTGAATACAGCGCAGTATCTGTGAACGCAACAGGAACAACCTGTCCTTCACTTTTCAACATACGTATCAACAGTCGTTGTCCTTGAACAACAGCAAATCTTCCGTCAACCTCACATGAATCTAAGACAGGACCTTTCGCTGTCTCACCACTCAAGTACTTCAGTTTAAACTTCTCATCAGGTCTTTCGGAATCTGCGACTACTTCACTGATCTCATACAACTTCCATGATCCTCTTGAAAGAAGTTCTTCTGTTTGTAAAATTCCAGATCCAACAAAAACGCACACCCTTTCGCTATCTGTCCCGTTAGACTTCAAATTGAGCACTTTCAAAGTTGTGCAAGTCTCGTTCTCTTCCAACTGGATAGTTTCAATTATTCTCCAAGTAGTGGATGATATCAGATGTATAGAACTTCTAAAATTTGAAGCTGGACGTCTAAGTTTATCGTTGAATTTTATAACGTCTTCCTCTTCTTCTTTATCATGTAACCTAAAAAAATCTTTGTCTAAAGTTGACACAACAAGAGTTTTCGACTCTTCATGGTAAGCAATCTTGTTTACCGTTTTCCCAATGTGAACTTTTTTAATAGGAAGTGTGTTGGAATAATCATAGCCCAAATCTAGTTGCATCATCCTACAAGACATCTTGTTGTCTATGGTAATCAATCCATTAAGACAGTGAGCAGTAGTGAAAGGAGAAAAATATAGAAATGGGTGAGAGGTAAATTTGAACATTCTTGGGACAGAATTGTATTGTTTGTAGATCATGAATGGCATAGCACCAGAAACCATAACTACTTTTGATCCATTCAAATTTTCCATTTTGAACAGATTTCTTTCAATTTTAGTAGCAAAAGAATAAGAATTTCCAGGAGCTCCAGATATAGGAAATGAAAACAAATCGTTGGATTTGATAAACCTGAAACAATTTTGCGAGACATCAAAGAAGGTCTCATAGATTATTACTTCACCACCAAATGTGAGAATTAGTAAGTAATCTTTAGTGTCAAATTGGTCACCTATTGATGTATATATGCACTGTTTCATAATGGGATCCACATCTGCTTCATACTGAGGATCCATAGCTGTCAACTGGAGATACTCTGGCATTTTATGTATGTTTTTGAATTCAAATACTTTCTCAAAATGGTCTTTTTTGAAAACAAGTAATCTATTATCCGCAGTCACAAGCCAGAATGTAACATCTTTTTCAAACTGAGGAGGGTTTTTGATCACTTCACCATCTGAGTCCCTTTTTTTAGATGCTAGGGTTTGTCCTAAAACAGATGATTCTGTGACCCAAGCATTTGTAAAAATCAAGTAGTTCAAAAGAGCCGGTAGATCCATTTTCAAGAGCTTTTTTTTGGAATTGTGATACTCTAATACTTCTATCTCACCAGTTTTCATTAAAAGAACTATGTACGTATCATAAATTACTGCATTATTAATTTCTTTGTCAAATGAAGTTGTTGTGATAAATCCAAATGAAAGGGTATAAACTATGATTTTGTGTGCAAGAATCTGAACCAATCTGATCTTTCCATCAGTAGTAAAGGATCCAAACTGTACAGTAAATGATCTTCCTCTAAAATCCTTTGGTTTTAGTTCCCTATAATCCTTAAATACGTCAAAAATTTGGCTCAAAGAATGTTTATAGTCGGTTGTGATCAAATATTTAGTATCAAATTTATGTCCTTCAACTGTCCAAATTTTGGTAGCATTTGAGAACTTCAACGAGGACCTTACTATGGGTTTTACAGTGGGAGCTATGACTGATATAGAGCCTGAACTGTCTGTTCCAGAAGTTCCAATAATTGCCGACTCGTTGAAATTGGGATTTGGTAGACCACTTAATTTGGGCTCGATGGATAATTGCGCCAGAGTAAAATCAGTCATAGGTCCAGTATTGATCAAACTATCAACTAAAGTAAACTGACTATTCACCAATGACGTACTTAGCTCGTTAGTATTACTTGATTCCCCACTTTGGTACAACCAAAAATCTTCATCATCTTCAAACATAGTATTTTCATTGTTTGTTTCTGATGATGTAAGTTTGAGCTGATAGTCCCATTCAATCAACATTGCATTGCTTCCTTCTGATATTATAAACATCATATTATGTTCTGGCACTTTGAGAATGCATAGCGTTGCAGTGATCTTCAAGTGTTCATAGGAAGATGGTTCTATGCTAACAATTCGACTTAGAGTGGTGATACCACCAATCTCATCAAAGATTAAAGCAAAAAATTTCCCTTCTTTGGTAATCATTAATGCTTCTTTATCAGTCAACTGAGAGACTGTTGCAAACTCAAGAAACAAATCCAAAGTACCCTGATTTTTCAAGTCAAAGTTACTGGTTTGGGTGTAATATTCATTGACAGAAATTCCCTTCGTTGCTCCCATAGAATTGATATGGATAATTTCATTAGCACCAAGAAGAAGAAATCCATTTATTGGATTATCAAGAGGAATAATTCTGTTAAGATCATATGGAAGGTTGGGGATATCAATAATAATGTCTGCTGATTTAGCATTGAGATCAAGCGAAAGAACAATTACTTTAAGATTATCTTTTCCTTGACTCAAATGTGCAGTCGATAGTAAAGTATCCGGAGCATAAAGAATTGCCAAAGTTGGATTTCTATAGGAGAACAAAAACTGAATGTCAATAATATTTTTCAAATCAGAGTGTAGAGTTTTTGCATTTATCACAAAGCTACTCATGAACAGATCATTACTATTCTTCTTTTCTGTGTCTAGAGGTTTATCATTCACCAAGTCAAAAACAGGATGGTAATCGTCATTATCATCAAGCTCAACATCAAAGTTCTCTGTTTTAAATGGTAACGCTAGAATGAGATCATGGACTTGCATTATAGTACATCCATTACCAGGATCCGAACGATGCAGTATCTCAGAAGATTTCAAATTCTCAAGAAGTAAAGCCTTGAAGATGGCATCATAGTAATGCAAACTTACAACACTCACCAAATGATCAAGTGAATTCCATTTTATAACTGAAATTTTCGCCATTTCTGTTGACACCAGAAGGTAATCAGTACTTTCATTTGGCGGTCTCAGTTTGTGGATATCAATAATTTTACCATTTAGATGATACTCAGATACCATAATCAACTTATAATTCACACTGCTATTTCCACTATATCCACTGAGATCTAAATTATCTGCCTTTTCATCATTTTGTGTTCCGTTGTTTGTATCAATCAATCGAAAAACTTGTAATAGGTTACCCTTGGATAAAACTATATTCCGATCATTACAATGAGTAAAATTGCAGTAAACAGCAGCATATGATGCTGTGGGTAAGAGAAACTGATTATACACGTCCATTGATTTTATGTAAAGATCAGTTTGGTTGGCACACAATAATCGGATTATTCCAACTTTGTTTATATGAAAAAACTGAAAAATGAACAGGTACAAATAGCGAATGTCAATGCAACGACTCGCCTGGTTTCCCAAATTAAGATACTTTTTACAAAACAAGCAAACTAAACGATTTACAACAACATAAGCCTTATTCATTTATGGCGAGTAACATAAAGTGTACCTATATAGCCCAATAAAATAACCCCACAGATAATAGTAGTTAGATGAAATACCTCCGCATAACAATTCTTGCCCTTGGTACATACCCTCAATTCTTTGCCATTGATTGATTTCCATTCACTATGAGTATCATAAACAAATCCATAGTAATTACTCAAGATCAAAAAGACAAATATTGGGCCCGTTCCTATCATAGACCAGGTAGTCGCAAATTTATATGAACCAAATAAATCCGCCACAATCGAGGGCATTGTACCATAAATTGCACCATAAGAGAGACCTATAAATGTTGATGTAAAAGACAAATAATCAATGTTATCATAAAGTAACAAAGAAACCTGTCCCATAGAAAGTAAAATCAATGAACTCACAACAACATAAAGCTTATTCATACCAAATCTCTTATGAATCAAATCGGAAGCAGGACCGGATATTAATCTGCCTAAAAAGTTGGAAAAAGAAATAATACTCACCTGTAAAGCTTGATTTGCCACCGCTATATCGTCAAGGTTGGTTAAGCTGGAAAGCGTTTTTTCAAAATAGGAAAACATGCGATACCTAGTCTTGGTTTCTCCTTCAAAGTTTACTTGTGCACGAACAATGAAGCCAATACCATAAATGTAATTTTGACCAATAGCACAATAGAAGGCATTTAAAATGTAATGGACTTTAAATAAATTTGTATGGAACAGTTGATTTATATGCTCTAACGATGTCAAAGGCCTTTCTTTTCTAACTATCTTTTTATCTATTGTATGATTTGTTTTGACAAAAGATTTATTTTTTGATACATTTACGCTCTGCTCATCATCAAAAGTGCCATACTCGTAGCTGCCGTAGTTGGTGTCAGTAGATTTTGAATATGTGTTCAACTCAACTACTGCGCTTGAGGATGATGGTCTGGGTGTTTTTGAAGTAGTTTGATAGGCAGGAGAAATATCAGCATATATTTCAGGGTCAAGCGACACAGAATCATCGTTTGATAGGGTTTTCAAATCTCTTAAATTGGTTTGCATGCTACCACTGGAAAATCGGGACTGCCTTTGTGAATATTTGTAAACAGATCCTGCTTTAAATGCCTCACCTCTTTCCTGGGGAGTTCGTGTCCGGAACTCTAAAGGAGAAGATGACACTGAGTGTTTTATGGATTTGAATGATCTTTCGGAATTTGACTTTTTGATAGCAATTGGATCCGTAATTAAGACTGCATGATTACTTGAAGATGTACCAGGTAACAAAGAAGTTGATGAATTTGCGGAGCTTTGTGATGAAGTGGGGTGATCTAATGTTGAAAATAAAGAACTCGATGAATCAATCCTACTTAGGTTATTCACTTGAGCAAATGATCCACGATGCCCTTTCAGTAAAATATCAATTCCAGTCTCGAACTCACTTTTATTCACTCCCTTGTCTGCAACTGGTTCTGGTTCACTAGTTGCTGAAGCGACATTTACCTTTCTGTTCCTTTCATCATCTACATATATATCAATGAAAACCGTGGATATACTTATCACAACACCAGAAAAAAGTGCAATAAAAATCAATAGATTTTGCACATCACCTGGAAAACATATAGTTGATACTGATGCATAAAATAGTGCCGCAAGCCCATATGCACTAACAGGTAACGCATTTGCCAAGCCTCGATGGTTTGGAAAATTCAATGTTGAAACTTTGATTGTGGCAAAATAGGCCAAAACAGATCCGAATCCTATGGAACACATTGCAAAAACTAGCATAAAGAAATTATGTAGTGTATATTTGAAATTGAAATAAAAGGTTATAAATCCAATGAATTCTAAAATGGCACCTAGTAAAAGTCCCGCTTTTACACCAAAAGTGTCAATTATTAAACCTGCAAAAAAACCACCAAAGGATGATCCTACATTTCCAGAGAATGAGAGATATGAAGAATCCATTGCGGAAAACCCACATCGAGCTATAAGTTGAGGAGAATACACGCCGTAAAGATAAGGAGTGCCAGCTGCTAAAGCAACAAATGAAGAAAAAATAACTGATATCAACTTGGCTCGATGCTGACATGATGCAGGAATCTTGCACCCAGTTTCCGAAATAACTATTGGTATCTCTTGTTGATCTTCCAGGAAGTCATCTGTAGACTGCTGGTGAGTATCTTTGAACATCAATTTCCAATTTATGTGGTGCAGTTGAAAAACTGTTCAGCACAGCAAAAGTAAGATTGATGAAGTAGATTTATGATATGGTCAATTATAATTAATGTTATCAGTTAACAAAAGTGATTCGGAACTTCGCTAACTCAAATTACAAAATTAACATTTGGCTACTAGATGAGATTAGTCCCCCACTCACGCACGCACACACACAAAGTATGATCATGAAAAACCTAGCCTAGGATCTTTTGATGAGTTTGGTTAAGCTTCCGATGCATGAAAAAATTACTGAAAGTATCTTAACTGAGAAATGGGGAAAAAACGTCAAGGTTCGATTCATAGAGTGCAAAGCCTGTAGACAAATATTTAACATATTGAATGCAAATCAAGGACATTTGCCAACTATCCAGCAAACTGAATAGTAAATTTTGATGTCTGTTTTAGTTACAGCAAAAAGTCTATTTCCAAATTTGGGAAATCGTGAACTCTGTGTTGTGATGTAATTGTTCAGTCCATTTATCTTGCAAAATTTGACGAAACAGGTTCATAAATTCTTCCTTTGACCATTCTTCTAAACATCTTCTCCCCAATTTGAGAACTAAGGAATTATCATCATATTTTGCATTTTTACCGTTTGTAACTCTTCTCGAACCATCACTACTAGTTTTGCTTGCTATTAACGATCTCTCTAAATACTCCTGTTTACTCATCATAACAATAAAATCACTCATTGTTTGTTGCCCCAACATGGACACCTCTTCTCTTTCTTTAAAACTAAGACCAAAGCTTTTATTTAAGATACTCATTAAATCAGATTGTAGGATATTGTTAGAATGTAAGATAATAATGCAAATTACAAGAAGTTTAATACCATCTTGGACAATGTTTGATGTTGGTCTTGGCAAACCTTCACCATATATAGAAACTTCTGTGGCTGTTCTTTTACTTGCTTCCATCTCTTTTATTGATTTTTCAATTGGTTTTGTGTTGTCAGCTAGTAAACGATAATTGAGAGCACGCAAAGAAGGAGGTAAATTATTTACAAGAATAAACTCATCAGCATTATTGTTTTTAATAACGTTGTTTTCAGAAGGTGTAGTGTTCGAGTTGTTATTAGGTTTTGTACTTGCAGGTTTCTTAGAAGACAAACCAACAACCTCATACCTAAATACCTCCTCAAAAACTTTCCGTAATCCAGGTAAGACATGTTTTTTGAACTGTATACCACTACCTTTTTCATTTTCCGTTTCCAATATTTTTGCAATCATTGTTTTATTCAAAGACTGTGATCTATTTGAGATACCTAACATGACACGTGCTGTTGCCATTACTAGTTTACCAGCTGGTGTATCATTTTGAAGCAACGAAACTGATGTCTCCACAGTTGAAGATCTACTTCTTTTTTCAGTCAGTTCATAATCAGAATCTTCAGAAAGATATCCATCAACCTCCTCAAGTTCAGAAGCCGTTCTCTTATTTGCCATACTGTTGTTTTGAAGCTCGGTGTAACAGTATATACAAATTCACGCGTTCTTTCCTTGTATAAATTTTGCCTCATATCTTAGTGAAGCTATTAGGCTTATTATCATCTACTTATTATGAGCTGCGTATTATGATCTACGTATTATCATATACTTACAATCATCTATTCATTATATAGTACTAGCTTTTCTTCTGAGTTTCATAGTTACGTAACATCCATACAAGTAGCTCAAAAATCCACCTAGGAAAGCACCTGCATAAGCACCGATTAGTAGGGTGATTGGCCAATCCTGCCAATCTCTATCCCAATCTAAAGGAATCGGAAAAACTCCTAGCCAGCAACCAAGCAATCCTCCTAATGTAGTACAATATACTTGATTGAGTTTCCAGTCATCCACTTGGAAAGTGAAAAGTTTCCACCAAGTTGCTTTAGCGTTTTTATCTGTAAATCTATAAGCATTTAACAAAGGGAAAAATGCAATTAGAGATACGTGGGAAGCAAGATAGAAAGTTAGGGTTGTAAGTGTACCAATTGGGGCACCAAATAAAAGAAAAGTTCCGTATAATGGAATGGATAAGAGAATGGATATTGGATAGGTAACAGCGGTATAAAAAAATTCAGCCCCAGTTGGCCCAGTTGATTTAGATTTTGGATTCTTTAAATTCTTGATAACTTCTCCTATTAAAACAGAAAAAATTAGGGAGAGAATTGATAGATTGAAAAATCCTTTTTGAAGGCCAGCTTTTGTATCTGAAAGTAACTGACCATCTGCGATCATTGTGAAGAGTAAAAGAGGAAGATGATACGGGATGATTAGCAGAGAAGTTGGGATTGATCCAATTTTAAACTCATCAGTTTTGGCCTGAGAGGCACCTTTTTTCAATTTACCTGTTCTCAAATCAATATCAATAGAATCAGGGTCAAATCCATCGTCATCTTTGCTTGCAGTGTCAACTGTTTTCACTTTGGATTTGTTTTCAGAGTTAGAAATTTCAGAATCCTCTGTAATTTCTACAATTTTTGATGATTTGTCAAACGAGACTCTCTTGGATCTTCTAGACGACATTGCCAAATAGACAATTGCTGAAAGGGTGAATGGTAGTGGAAACCTTTACTTTTATACCCTGAGACAAATACCGAAGCAGGACCTGGACAAGCTCCCCAAAAGCAGGGGCTCGGGAGTTGTTTGCGAAAAAGTATTCCGCGCTGATAAAATGCCGCACTGATCTGTGCACGCCTAATGTTTCTTATTGTCCAAAACCACTCTTACTGGTAGCACAAATTATATATAGGTCAGGATATATCAGTCTATATTTTGTAAAATATTAAAATGCGAGCTGTTGTATAGGGTGTATCTGTAGAAGACATTCATCATATTCTACTTGAAACAGGAAGTGTTAAATCAGCATAAGTATAGAGAGCCTATGAGCAGTGCGTATTAAAGAAAATTGATGTCTACTCTTTAATAGATCTCTCAGAGCTAAGGGGTTATTTTATATAGACAGGGTTTTAACAATAATTTCTTACTTAGAGGGCTACTCAGTTTTGGAATTAGTTGAAGCAGTCAATGATGAAGAGGAGTCGATGTTCGTTTTACGAGGGAAAAAATACTTTTCGATAAAAGACATTTCTTCAATCTCAAGGACATCTTCAGGTCTTTTGCAGACAAGCATCCAAGTAGTACCTAAATGAGCACGTTTTTCTTCAGTTATTTCAAGACCTGAATTGTCAACCAATTCCCCAATATCCAAATTCCATCTACAACCCCATTTTTCACTGTGTTTATGGGCTCTCTTATCTAAGATTTGGTTAATAAAATCGTATTTACCACGGCCGTGTTCTAAAAGTACAATTCTTCCACCAGGTTTCAAGAGTTCTTTCATGTTCTTCAATGCTTTTACAGGGTCTTCATGGGAGCATAATCCAAAAGTCTCGATAATAGTATCATATTTGAAAGATTTGTTGTTTGATAACTCCACTAATTCTTCAGCTTTACCAACAACAAACTTAACTTTTTTGAAATTGCTCCATTTCTCCTGGAATTTATCGTAACAAATATCCATCATTTTTTTCGAAGCATCTAGAAAAGTGAAACTTTTGATAGCTGTTGGATTAATGTAATCGATGTTTCTACCAGTTCCTGAAGCAACTTCTAATACGTCACCTTTACAATGACTCATAACCCATTTTCTTTTACTTCTCATAAAAGACAACATCTCTTCTGTTCCAACATCACTATCATATTCATCAGCCAAGTTATCATAAAAGCTGCTCAAATCTTTTGGAGGTAAAATACATTTCTCATATTCGAGATCAACAATACTTTCAATATCTTGAGGCAAAGGATTGAAAGGTCCAAGCTTTTTTCTTTCTTCTTCGCTCTTGCTATCGTATTCTTCCTTTAATTGATAGTAAGCCTTGAGTTTTTGACTGTCCTTAGTTCTCAACAAATCATTTGATAAATCTCTAATTCTAAGTTTTTGATACTCAGTCAATTCAACACCTTCATCTCTCAACTTCTTCAACTCTTCCTCTTCTAAATGTCGAGCAAAGAGTTTCCTGAAGTAATAAATACCATAACAGAGGAAAACAATGTATAGGCCAATATAATATTTGGTGGCCTTCTTGTTAAAGCCTGATGAACCTAGAATTGCACCGTACTTTTTCACCCAAGAACCTGAATTTATAGCCTCGTTGTACTTTCTTTCCTCCTCTAGCTGCTGCTGTTCCTCCGGTGTTAGTTCTTTTCTCGTTTTGAACTGGAACTTTGGAGGTTTTGGTGGTAGTTTGCTGGAAGGTATCAAAGCATAGTGTCTCGATGATGCTGAAAACGCATTATATATGGCAGGGTTCAACCTTGGATTTTTTGCTAGAGACAAGTTGAGTTTGGCGATTCTATTCAGCATCTCCTAAATCTTTGTTGTGAAGCAACCAGTATGTGTCCGACAACTTCTTTAAACTGCTATTTGTGCCGCAACACTGGTTCGTATCGAATGATCCTGTCGAGTCAAACACCGATTCTGAATCACCATCGAGTCAAGCACTTTTCCACCCCGTCCGGCACGTGACCACGGCTCTCAGATTGGTGTCTACACGGTTAGCAATGCGTACAATGCTCAATTTTGCCACTGTTAAACAGCACAAATACTGTTTCTTTTGTTTGCAATGTTACATAAACCCTACTGTTAGCTGCTACTTGCTGACTGCAGCCTTTCTGCCTCAGCCAGTGTCTCTGTATATTTCTCAATCCGTCTTCTGAGGTAGGTCCGGGGACAGAATTTGGGTTGCACTTGCGTGGAGCGCGGAAGGATCAGTCTCAGTGTCTGTCTGTGTTTGCGTGTCTTTCTGTTTTGAGATTGTTCTTGATCAGCCTTTGCCACCTGCCGTGTTGGGCTTCCTTCTTCACCGCTGCTGCCAACCTACCAACCCTACTATAGGCACATTGACACTCTTATCATCTCCGTTTAAGGCTCTCATCGAAGTTTGTTTTATTGCTAATACATAAATTAATCCATTTTTCTCTATCGCTCCGGTCAAGCAATCACTTTGCATTATCACTGTCTTCGCTAATCGTTAACTATTAATTTGATCACTGCTTTTCTGTTATTTCAGTAGGATTTAAGCTTTATCATGTCTGAAGGGATTAATCAAATTATCTCATATTTAGATATTATTTACAATTCTTCTTCCACGAACGATGATCGTCGTCAAGCTCAGGACTTCCTTGAATCTATCAAACAGTTACCAGATTGTCCATATTGGGGGTACCAGCTAGCTCTGATTGATAATAATTATAACAACATCGTGAGACATTTTGCCTTGAACCTACTTCTACACTCAATTACACATCATTTTGAAGAATGGGATAATGAGAAGAGATTAGCGGTTAGAAATTGGATAGTTGAACTATCAACCAAAGTTTCAGCAAACGATCCTCATTATATCAAGACAAAAATTGCATTTCTTTGGACAGAAATGGCCAAAAGATGTTGGGGTGAATGTTTGATATCATCTCGTACTTCATCCGATTTTTCTGATGAAGAAAAGGCTCAATCATGGATGTCAATGGATTCAAATTTATTGGAATTATGGAACCATAGTGAGATAACTAGAGAATTATCTTTATTGATCTTTAAAATATTGTTTGAAGATATTTATCTGTTGGATGATCCAATTGTAGCTAAGAGGAAAACAATTTTGATATCTTTGTGCCCTGAAATCGTTGTTTCTGATCAAATACTTTCTACAAAATTTGAACCAAATGCAACAGTTCGAATGTTTGCAGCTTCAAATGATGGCTGGTTAGTCAAATGGTGTACCTTGTTGGATGAGTGTATTCAAGCTCTTGCATATAAAAATACTAGCAGTACTTCCATTAAGAATACCAATACTACTAATACCGGTATTAGTAGCAATAATACTAATAATAATATTGAATTAAAAGGTGATGAATCCTATTATACTAGTATCACAGTTAAAATATTAGAGATTTTGAAAAGCTCTTTATTTTGGATCTTGCCCTTGGCACTTAGAGAAGTTAACATCATCCCAAAACTTTTTGAATTACTTCTTATCAACAATTATGAGATCAAGTTGCTAACCATTGAATGTTTTGATAGCTTATATAATAAACCTTACTCGGATTTTTCAGATAATGAATGGCTTGTTCAATCGGCATTCAATGATACTTCATATGAAATTTTCTATAAAACTTACAAAAATATACAATTAGATTCAGAAGATATAGATGATGATCAATATAGATTGACGAAAAAACTTGTGGAATTTTTGGTTATTCTTTCAGATTATTTGACAAGTAAAAATTCAATTATCACAGATAATAGCGATTACACTAACTTCTACAAACTTATAGCCGAAACAACAAAACATGAATCGTTATCTGTCAGTGGAATATCTTTACAGTTTTGGTGTACAATGTTGAGGAATGATGAATTAAGTTCCAAATCAGACTTTGAGTCAGTTCTTCCCGATCTATTGGAAACTTGTGCAAATAGATTAATCAATTATGCTGACTGTGATAAGGATTCTGTCACACATAGATATTTAGCAGTAGACTTTGATAATCCATCTGATCAACTCTCATTTTTGAATGAATATAAGAAGCTAAATGATGATATTGTAAGAATAATCGTCTGTAAGAAACCAAAGGATGCCTTATTGTGGTTAGCTGAAAAACTCAATATTTTTTTCTCTTCTCCATTGGGTATTGAATCACTAAATAATACACAATTAGTTTACAAAGGTAAAGGGTCAGAATCCTATTTATATTCTTATGCACAGTTTGGAATTATTGAAACCTGTGTTCGAGGTATAACAAGATGGCAAATTTGGTATAAAGAAGATGATCGTGATGAAATTAAACAATACTTGACAGAACAATTGGACAATCTATGCAGGTTGTTGATAAATCTTGAAATTCGAAATCCAGTTTTAGCAAGGAAAAAAATACAAACTATTGTTCAATTTACTCCACTTTTGAAAGATGTTAACAGTACAATGTTTCAGGCATTGGAAAAAGTTATTGAATCTTGTACTTTCCCTTATCCTGAAAATGCTTCTGAAGAAGAAATGGAAAATATCAGAGATTTAAGAGCATCAAGTGGAACTGAATTGAATAGATTGGCATATTTAATGCCAGACTCTTTGAAAAATATTTATTCGGAGCTTGAAGTCGTAATTGATAAAATTCTTTCTGAAAATGAACTAATATCACATGAGAAAATTGCATTCAAATCATTTTTATTAGTTGTTTCCCAACGTTCAAGCTTAGATCATAAGGAAGAAAACTTCAAAAAAATTGTTGATCCTGAACTTATGGCTTGGGCTGATCCTGTCACTATAAAAGGATTAACTGATTTACATTGGTTTATGGAAAGATTAGGTATAGTGAGAATTGCAGAATATTTCCGTTCAAGGGGTATAACCCCTAATACAGACTTGCTAACAGCACAAATGGATGATCAAGGTCGTCAATTAAAAAAGGAGTTGAAGGATCAATGGTCTTCTGTTTTCCCTATTCGAGCTACCCGAATTTTAATTCAATACAGTATTGAAAAGCTTGATCATTCTTCTGAAACTTATCAAACATTATTACAACTATGGAAACCAAGAGTAATTCCAATTCTACCTCATATTTTGCAGTTAATTTATCAAATTCAAGCATATCATAATCCTGCAAATTGGGTAGGATTACCTGAAGAAGTACAAGCATTTGTTAAATGTACAACTATGGAGAGATTTTGGCAACAAGGAATTTCAATTCAATCTCGTGAAACATTTGTTGACGAAAATGTTAAAGCTATGCATTCCTTACGTGATTTTGCAGATTCTGTTGGTCATATTATACGTTATACAAGAGAATATGCTTATTTGATGATAAGTACACTTTCAGAATTGGAAGAGACTATTTTTGAAGACACGAATAATGCTGTATTATTATGGAGAGCTTTAACAACTGAATCTGTTGGTATAACATTACATTCATGGAGACACATGGTTAATCTTGTAGTTAGAAATGTTATCAAGAATTGTCCTCCTAATTATTTCGATAGCTTTATGGCAATATTTTTACCTCAAGTTTTCCAAACATTGAGAGATTTGTTAATTCAACGCTGGGCATACGTTTATGAGAAAGGTCTCATTTTAGATGGCAATGAATCAGATGAGCAGCTAAGTGAAGAAATGCTTGAAGAACATATGCTTCGTCAATTAACACAAGTTACAGTCAGAACAATCATTGATTTAGTTGGTCAAGCATCCAAATCTAATAGTTCATTACGTGTTGAACATAATAGAAATTTTGTAATAAATAACATAGAGATTTGTGGACCATTTTTGAAATTATTAACCAGCATAATGTCATTTAAAGATACCAAATGTACATTCAATACTCTTTTAGTTTTGAGACATATAGCGAATCCATTAGTTGAGCAAAATGATGAACAAATTGACCAGATGATAATTAATGATATTTTACCAGTTCTTACCGATATATTATTAGACAATTTTTATGCAGATGCTCATTCGGAAGCTGCTTATTCTTTTATGTATCTTTATGTTGGACTAAGATCAAGATCAGAAATTCCTTTTGCATTTTTGTCTAATAGATTAAGTGGAATGTATAAAGAAGTTAGGGTTTTTGAAGAAATTCTTGGTACTTGCACTAAAGCTAGAGAAAAGAAAAATTGTGTTCTTAGACTTTTCAGTGCTGTGAGAGATAATGGGTCAGGCGATTCATTTTTAGAAGAACGTAGCAAAATGATTGCTGTTGCTTCAAGAAACAGAAAAAAGAATACTGATGATGGACTTGAACAAGGTAATTTGGGGAGCTTGTTTGGTGATGATTAAGACCTAGCGTATTCTTCAGAAAAGACTACCACGTACTTACTACATGTATATATATAGAACAGACTTGTATAATATCGGAAAGAATCATTAAATCAAAATAGATTGTATTTTAAATTTGACCTTTACCAAAAAGGAAACCCATGCCCTTATGTATGAAATTTACTTGCTCTTGTCTCTTTCTATTTTTCAAAATCAAATCGGAGCCATCTTTTATACCTGTAGAAGTAGATGATCGATTATTATTGTCACTACCTTTTAGCTGAGCTCCAAATAAAGATTTTTTGAGGAAATTACCAACATTGTTATCAGCAAATTTAGAGTGCAGCCCTAGATCATGGTTTAACCCACGCAAACCATCACCAATATCGAGTTCGTCACTAATTTTATTACCCAATAACAGTTCTAGGGCTTCCCTTTTATAAGGCATAACGCCAATAATGTTTCCTGTACCGTCATCTATACCATTTTCTTCCAAAGCTCTGATTGCAGAATTAGGATTATCATAGGTTAGTTTGATCCAACCATTGCCCAGAAAAATTGGGAAATTTGTGATGTTTTCCTGTTTGAAATTCTTATCAGCTCCACTACTAGGTTTATCATTTGTTGCTATATTTATAAGCTGAGTATAATGGTTGTTTATTGATGAGATCCTCAGATCTTCCATAATGTTCCCAAATTTAGCGAAATGTTCAAGTAACGATACAAATTGTTCATCCACGAAGCCATAAACAATAACTGAACAATAGAGCTTTTGAACCCCTTGTTTAAGTTTGTGAGTCTCTTTAGAGTCACTTTTCAATATCTGTTTTGAACTTTGAACAGATGTTGACCAAGGTAAATCAGATGTCGATGAAGTCGAGGTCACATTTGAGGTTTGAACAAATCTTTCAGGTCTTTGGAAAATGTTATGATATTCTATAGGATTTTCAGATATTTTGTTGAAGATTGATTCCCCAAGAAATAGCTCTCCCGATGTATTTTCATCATGGAATAAATATGGATCAAATAATGATTTTGTTGGTAGTTTGTTATGTTCATATAAATGTTCAAAATCTTCGTTAAATGTATCAGCTTGGAACTGAGTAGATGCTTTGAATGGTAATATTGGAGCAGAAGCTTTGTCAGTATCATCAGCTTCAACATCTGTTTTTGTTATACGTTTTATAAGTTTATTTGGAATTGTACGCTTTTTCAGTAAAGTCGCAGATTGTAAAGGATTGCTCTCTTTATTTTCCTCTGCAAACAGTTTATAATCTTTTAAATTTTGGATCTCATACTTCTGAAACCTTGAAGGTGTGTTATAAGAAGATAATGAGTCTTGTGGCTGCTGCTGCTGCTGCTGCTGTTGTTGTTGTTGTTGTTGTTGTTGTTGTTGTTGTTGTTGTTGAAATTGCTGTTGTTGTGATGCTGGTTGGGACTGTAGTTGCAGCTGCGGTTGAATCGAAAAAGTATTTTGTGGCTTCTGAAAAGAGCTTCCAAACATATCAAAACCTTATTGAACTATTGTGAAACCTTTATTTTTGTATGGTTCGTGTTAGTTACACAAGACCATTTGAACTGCATGTTTTACTCGTCAGAAAATATCTGTCTCGATCTTTCAAAATCTAGGTTCGGCTAATTTAGCCGATAGTTTGAGATGAGATTTATCCGAAGAAAATTTGAGAAAAACTAGACTTCGGCTTTAAGCAACTATCTGAAATTTCCTAATTGAGAGATTACAATCCTGAGAGATCCTGCACTGTAGGATCTACTTCTCCTCATTATCGAGAAACATTTGAAGATACTTAAAGACATCAATAATATGGATAATGATGAAAATAATTCAGAATCCCCCTTATCAAATCTGACGCTGGATACTCCTGCATTTGATAGTTTGTTGGACATGATTGAGCCAAGTTATGATTCTTTTTCCAATACATCGGTCTCAATAGGTGAAAAACTTACCGATACAATTGAAAAAAAGTTGGAAGTTGAAGTTGATATCCTAGAAATTTACGAAAATATTTTAGCTAAAGGTTCAGATAAAATTCCAAAATTGAACAAAAGAGCACATATAACGTACTGTCATGGCTTTTTGAATCATCCCTTACCCCATACTTACATGAAACTTGACGCCTCAAAAACTTGGATTTGTTACTGGTTAATGAACTCTAATATTTTATTAGGTTCCAAGTTGACAGAAATAGAAAAGGTTAACGCTTCAGAACTGATTCCCTTCATTTACAACAAAACAGAGGTAATCGAGGAAAATGCTAAAGGGTTTGGTGGTGGTCCTTTTCAACTGCCACATTTAGCAGCCTCATATGCTGCAGTTCTAGCTTTGTGCTTAACTGGAAATAGAGATGCGTGGGCCAAAGTTGATAAAAAAGATGTCAAAAATTGGCTTTTGAGTTTGAAGGAATCTAATGGTGCTTTCTCTATGCATAGGGGTGGTGAGTCCGATACTAGGGCAGTATATTGTGCTCTATGTATAGCTTCATTGTTTGATATTCTTGACAGTGATATTACAGATAATGTTGCTGAGTGGCTTATAAGCTGTCAGACATATGAAGGTGGTTTTGGAGGAGAACCAGGAGATGAAGCTCATGGAGGATACACTTTTTGTGCTCTTGCTGCTTTGTTGATTCTTTTATCCCCAAAAGAGCTGTTGGCATCTAATCTTAACTCAGAGAATTTGGTAAAATGGACTGTAGATAGACAATACAGCTTAGAAGGTGGATTTTCAGGTAGAACAAATAAGTTAGTTGATGGTTGCTATAGTCATTGGATTGGGGGGACTGTTGCTCTTTTAGAGCTTCTGTTAGCTTATAAGAGCGGCCACAATACTCCGAAATCATTAATAGATCGACAGCGTCTACAAAACTATATTTTATGCTGTTGTCAAGATAGAATGGGACTCCGGGATAAGCCAAGCTGTAGATCTGATTTTTATCATACAAATTACGTACTGTGTGGTCTAAGTATGGTCCAGAATTATCAGACTTACAGCAATGATCGAGCAAAGAAGCTTGGGAATGCATTTTGCTGTAAACCGGTTGTGATAAATGATCCAAGCATCGTGGAGGTGAATGAAGATGATAGAATCGAACAATTAGACGCCGTTTTTGGTTTACCTTTTGGTATTGCTGAAAAAATGGCTCAGTTTTATTCTAATATGTAGAGCATTTTATATCCAATACCTGTACTCTTATCTATTTTGACTAACTTCGTTATATCTGTTCATCTCTAAATTCACAACAAGGAACACACGATGTGCATCTGATGGTCACGTGGTCATGCTTTGCGCGTTCATTTTGGTAACCATACCGTTCAGAAATGATGACGAGATAAATGAATCTCGTATCAGAACATCCAGTGAGTAGGATTGTTGATAGCAACAATGACACGCTTAGAAGTTCAAGAAGTATGTTTATGAAATCTTAAAAGTATAAGAAAGTTACTAACTTTTTGAATTGATAAAGTTTTTAAAACAAGTGGAAAATTTTTTGTCTAAAAATGATGGAAAATCTTCTATCTATATAACGCAAAAAAGATATTCATACAACTCAGAGATCCCAGATAAAGTCTTTAAAGGTTTGAGCGATCTTCCCAAAGGAGTAAAACCCCTCTTGAATGAAAACGATGCGGATACTAATCTTTATCCTGTTTTGATAAGGGTTACTGATGGTAATAAAGATAAATCAAAAAAGGTTAAATTGAGTACAATAGTTGAACCTCATGAATTAGATGCGTTTTGGATAGACTACACGAATATACTCAAGTCTGGTCTCAAAGGATTGAAGAAAAAGAGCAAAAGCAAGAAAAAATCTAAGAAGTCCACCAAAGTAAGTAAATAGAATTGATATAAACGTGTGTAGTGTATTAGAAAATATTTTCATCTTAGTTCCACTACTAAGTTTCCATTTGGGAATATGGACGGTGACTCAGAAATAATCTTTCCTGTATCGCATTGCAAATGTTCTCTAGGAAATACTGTATATATATCAAAACCGTACTCATAATCAAACCCTGGAGGCCTTTCATAAACAACATCTTGTTCAATACTGATTTCGTTTAGAAATCTACATTCCACTATAGCGTAAATTTCCTCGGTAGAACATTCTTTATTCAGTTGTACCACGTGTCGTGATCCATCAGGGAGTTTTATAGCAATTCTCGAATAGTTACCAATATCGTTACACTCTGGTAACAACTGTGATTTCCGCCACTTCAACCACTGCAATTTTAGCTCTTCAAGGTTACTTGTAGATGTATTTCTTGGAGTTAGAGTTCTTCTCAATGCCTGAGAAATTATAGAGCTTTCTGGAGGTGTAACTGTGATGCTGTCTGAATATGGTGAGGTATTTTGCAACCTTACTACTGTAGGGTTGTATTTTTTATAAGCTTTGTCTAACTTTGTCAAAACAAAATCGAGATCCTTGAATCCTTGAATTTTAGAAACTAGTGAGACAACTGGAGAAGACTGCTGCATTCCAGAAGATGTAGGTGTTTGATTTACTGTCATACAAATCAGTCCTAAAAAGGGCAATTTTGTTATATTGAACTGATTGCAAGTTAGATTCGACTCACTTTCTGAGATATCACCTCCCCATATAAGAAATTTTCTCTTTCTAATAAAACTAAGAAACTTCGGGTTGATTAAAACTTCCTTGGTGAATTTGATTGAATCGGGATTGTTCGGGCTGTCGATATAGCATAATAACCACCTATAATCTTTTTTCACAATCAAAATTGCATGCGAGTAAGCACATTCAAGAAAATCTGGTCTTTGGATCTCTGTTATTTCATTTTCTTCTATCACTGAAGGATCTGTATGGTTAGACTCTTCAATAATTGTTCTACTTCTGTTACCGATTCTTTCATCAAACGATCGTATAAACCTCCTGGAAATATCAACTGGATCATTACTCTTCAATGAATGATACTTTAATCGGTGGAACTTGATCAAGAGTGACGCTAGGACAAAGAAGATGTATATTATCACTCTGTATATTATATACAATGGAAGTAGCAAAATAATAACAATTGTAATAATTAATGCACCAGCATAGCTGGTCCTTAGCACCCCACTGTTGTCATTATTTATTGGCTGGTTTTCTACGTCTTGATCTGGAAATTCCAATGCACCAGGCATCTGTTGTGTGGCTGAAAGAGGTGAAGCCTCGCTGGATGGTTGTTGTTCACGATTGGGAGGACTCAGTTGACTGATAAGCTCCCCAAAAGTGGATTGCATTCTATTGTACTCATCTGAGAGTGAGTTCATAATGGATTAAGTGTGATTAATAAAGATATCATCGCAACAAGAAAGTGTACACTGTGTGAAAAGATGTGTACTTTCTGACGGCGTAGTGTTGATTTATCTACAATAAGGATTCCGTGGCATCTCACGTGATAACGCGAGGAGCTATATATTCAGTTACTGAGGTTCCTGAAAACTAATTTTGACACCTTTATGATATAGAAAAGATATTTACAGCATTCAACCTTTCTACCATATACTAACGGCAAAACTGTCTAAATAAACTACCGAACAAACAGCATAGTACACCAACAAGTTCTTGATTGTCCTGTTCCTTTTGATGATTTTTTTGTTGTTGTGGGAAAGACAATGGAGCTTGATTTGAAGCATATTGGGGTTGTGAAACGTTCTGATATTGGCCTTGTTGAGGCTGGTATGAATGTTTCGGTCTTTCTTCTGGGTGAAAAGAATAGTAAGTTTCGTCCATTGCACCAACTCCATTAGGATTTATGTCATACCATTCAGTTGGTATCCGTGCATTTTTTATATTGATATGAAGCACCCCCGAGTTCTTACTATCGATCCAGCACTCCAAGTTAGCCTCGTTACACAAATCTTGAATAGCAGGCTTTAACTTTGCAACACCATTTTTAGAATGTAAACCTTTTCCTACAATACAGTCCAAAGTAGACTGGTTCTTCCTAATACCACTAATAATTCGCTGCTTGAGAATGTATTCTGCTTCCTTCACATATAAACCATGCAAATCGATATCATTGTCATCTGAGTCTTTATTGTTTTCAATGAAGACGTACTCTGCAGCTTTCCTGTTGTTCATCTCTGCAATAGCGAGTTGCTCCTTGGCTTTCAGGGATAGCTCCTTAGCCTTTTGTTTATCGCCTGACTTGTAAGCGTTCTGTGATTGTTGCGAATATTGATCTCTCTTTTTATATGCTTCATCAGCTAGTTGCCTAAACCTTGAATATTGTTTGTCAGAAACATGGTTATAATCAACCTCGTTACCAGACAAAAATGGTCCTCGACGGCTCACAGCTGCAGCACTCATATTTTTCCTCAAGATCGATTGACAATTCAAATGATGCAGGTACCACACTTGCTAATGTGAAGTACAATAGTATATGTGCAGCCTTATCGTTGTTCTAATGCCGTACTTGCAATAAATGAAGATAAGGTATCACGTGCCACAGGTGAGGGTTTGGGTGCCTTTTGTTTTCGAGCCCTTTGACAGAATTCTGCGCGCATCTTTTTTTTTTCACCTTGCTTCAGCAGTTTTAAAGAACAGCCTTTCTCACAGGTTAGTAGTTGTATAGTCCTTGCGCTGCTTTTCTCCTTTTTCAGTACACACACCCAATCACCATGGCTGCGTATGTGAACATCATCAAAATATATCAGCATTTCCCATGATTTACTGTTATATTTTCTTCAATCAAGTTTCTTCACTAGAGCTCAAGATCCCAGCAGGCTCTAAAAATATGTGCTGGGATCAGAATTTGTTCAACGAACAAGACTTGAGATTAACACAAGCTGATTTATTGCATAAATCACTCGTGCTTTTCTCTGTATACCCGGAGCCATAAAAGTGTAGTCCTTTTTCTATTGAAACTGGATATACTGGTTCCAAAACTGCAATTACCGAAAGGTAGACTTGTTTGTATTGTCTTTATGACACTACTTATTAATTTCATTCCAAAGGAAAAACAGTAGATGAAAGAAATATTTCATTAAATTTTGGAATCTTCTACTTTTTTCTTCTGCGTTATAACTGGCCTTCGAATGAGTTCTCATGTCTCAATTCGAAGAATTTTTGTCAAGTTCAACTAACCAGAGAAAATTTAGATAAATTTTGTTGGCTAGTGCTATTCTTTTTTGGCATTGCTAATCCATTTTTGAGCTTAATTTACTAACATGATTCTTTTTTTCACAGAATTCCAAGACCAGAATCCCAAATCAAGAAGGCAAAGAGAGTCGAAAGAGACGCTAAGGAAGTTGCTGCTGCAAGAAAGGCAAGAAAAGTTGTATGTATCATTTTGTTCTATTGAATTAGATATCACAGATTGTGTTTTTATTATGATGAAGTTTTAGTCTCCTATATCGACTAGCTACGGCGATGTTGTCTGTTATAACACCATCTTTCGGCTGACGTAAACACAATTTCATTTGAAGTTTCAAGCAGAATACTAACATTCTTTTTACTTTTACTTATAGATCTCCAAGGAAAAGAGAGCAGCTCTTTTCAAAAGAACTGAAGCTTATGTTAACGAATACGCAGCTGCAGAAAGAGCTATCATTGATGCTAAGAGAGCAGCAAAGAAGGATGGTTCCTACTTTGTCCCAGCTGAAAACAAGGTTGTCTTTGTTGTCAGAATTAAGGGTATTATGAAGATTCCACCAAAGCCAAGAAAGGTTTTCCAATTATTGAGATTAACCCAAATCAACTCTGGTGTCTTTGTTAGAGTTACCAAGGCAACTACTGAATTATTGAAGTTAGTTGAACAATACTGTGCTATCGGTTATCCATCCCAATCCACCATTAGACAATTAATCTACAAGAGAGGTTACGGTAAGGTTAACAAGCAAAGAATTCCATTAACTGATAACGCTGTTGTTGAATCTGTTTTAGGTAAATATGGTATTGAATCCGTTGAAGACTTAATTCACGAAATCTTCACTGTCGGTCCAAACTTTAAACAAGCTAACAACTTCTTATGGCCATTCAAGTTATCCAACCCATCTGGTGGTTGGGGTGTTAGAAGAAAGTTCCAACACTTTATCCAAGGTGGTTCTACTGGTAACAGAGAAGAATACATCAACCAATTAGTTAAGAAGATGATCTAAGTTAGTTAAACGTTTATGTATTACGCTTTAATATTCAACCACTTCTTTCTAGTATCCTTTTTTTAATGCTTTTTAGTCCTGTAAACTTAATCTACAAAAAATGAATTTATAGGGCAAATAAAAAAACATTAGCGTAGAAGACATGTTTCCACAAAGCTTCCACTAGGAAACCCTCTGCGGGTTAAGGCCGAAACTGTGATTTACACACTTCGCCTTCTTTTTTTCTCGCGTTGAGTATAAAAAGTTCCAAGATTTCTACTTTGCAGTCTTCTCACGAATAATAAAATATTTCTTTTCTTAAACAGGGAGATTTAGGAATACTCAGAGGAGTATATATGTCTCCCTTTAATAAACCAAGGTGATGAAGAAACATTTAGTTGTTAATTCGACTAGCTACGGCAATGACGTTTGAAAAATACCATCTTTCGGGACTGATTGGTTTGTTCTTTTTTTTAGTAAAGTATTGTAGATAGTATTGTAAATACAAATGAAATTAGATTGATTACATATTAGTATATATGTGACACTTTCACTAATGTAACAAAGTTTTACACAATGCCTTTATCTATACAAATGAGAGGTGAACGTAGACTTAAAATAGTTTAATGTTTCTGTTTGTAGATCCAGTCATTTAATCCTAGTCTATTTCGTGCTAACTCAAACGCATAAAACTGAATTCTGACAACAAAAATAGAATTTTCTTCACTATACTCTCCTCTAGAATCTTTTCTAAGCATCGTACCGAAATTATAATCTTCAATCTTTTCCTCAAAGTTCTTAATATACGCTCTCCATCTCTCTTTGGCTTCTTTGGTTTTCAATTCATCTTCGTTCAAAACTTGAAGTTTCTCTTTGTCGTTATATTCTGGAAAAGCCTTGAAAAATTCTTCAACAATTTCATCATCATATTGAGTTAATTTGAGTTTAGCAGCTGGTACAGCCTCAAGTAAACTCCAATAAGTGATCATGTGTTGAACAGCCTTCACTGCAAACTGTTTTTCAATATCTTCCAAGTTATCTGGATGTTCCGGATCAAAACTTGCTGGTAAACCTGACATCTTGTTACTGATTTATTTGTTTCCTTGACCGGTTTAGGGTTTGGTGAATGAATGGAGTAAGGGAATAGCTATTTTTTTACAATGTTCATACTAGGTCTCAAAGATTTTTTATTTTTATGTAAAGTCTCAACACTATATGGAAAAGTCGATCATGGTCGCGAACTTTCCAGCCAGAATTTCACAATACATAATCATCATCATGTTGATTTAAAGTTAGAAAAGTAATTTTAACAAAATATCTAATAATTTTCTATAAATTAAATGTAAAAGAACATCGAATAAATTTATTCTGAGCTTTTCAGGGGAGTGACTTTCTCATCATGTTCTTCTTGGTCTGTATCGTCTTGTTTCTTTTCCTTATTGCCCTCAGAAGCTTCACAAGAGACAAATTGAATTGAAGTATTCTTTACATTACAGAACTCTTTAGTAAGCTGCTTTTTGAGATACTCTCCGATCGCACCCATTTTATCTAGTGTAAGTTCATTCTCATAATCTCTGTTGAAATCAGATACTCCCAATTTTAGCACAATATTAAGATTGGTTCCAGAAGGGAGAATATTGAGCTCTTTAATCAATACATTATTGTCTTTCTTCATCAAAGTTGCGTTAATTGAATCTTCAATAGCTCCATATCTTGGGTCGGATACAGGAAGGGCTTTATCAATCAGCTCCTTGAAAGACTGAACAACACCAGATATTCCAACTTTCATGACCAGCATTGACACAATCAAACCTCCAACAGCATCAAGCCAATAGATATTGAGGAAGTAACCTGTGGAAATAGTTGCAACAGCAACAAGTGACGTAAGAGAATCAACTCTGTGGTGCCATGCATTTGCAATTAAAACTTTAGAATTTAGTCTTTCACCAACTTTACGAGTAGCCCTGAATAACCATTCTTTGATGGCAATGGAGCCAAGAGCTAGCCATGCAGCATTAATATTAGCCACCTCTGCATGAACTTCGCCATGTTCATGGCCATGGCCATGCATATGAGCGTCTGATGCAATCTCGATATGAGAATGTGAATGAGCAGGCACCATAGCCATAAAATCGTGTATAGCATTCGGAACAATAGGAGCAACAATATCATAAAAAGAGCTCCAACCGATTTGGAACCCAGCATATAACAAAATAAATGAAACTGTAAATGATCCAAAAGTCTCAATTTTACCATACCCAAATGGGTATGATCTATCTGGTAGTTTATTGGTAAATCTAACTGTTGTCAAAGTTAGTACATCGGATATCAAGTCTCCTACAGAATGAATGGCATCGGCTATTAGAGCTTGAGAATGAAAAATGATTCCTCCAAAGAACTTCGTTACAGCCATCCCACAGTTGACACCTAATCCAATCCAAGTAATCTTAACACCTTCATTAGCCAAATTCTTCGGATCATAGAGTTTTAGTGTTTCAGGATCAGTAGCATGGGAATGAGAATGTGAATGAGAGTGACTAGAGGATGAACCCATCATCTCGGACAGAGGAGTATGTGGATTGAAAAAATCTTTGACTTTAGTCCAAAGGGTTTTCTTGGTAGGGTTGACAGTAATAGTGTAGTCTTCACCATTCATGTCAATATTATCAAGTTCTGGAAATTCAGCGTGTGAGTGATAATGACCATGAAGCATCGGTTTTTTTTCAACAACTTCATCTGGAGAGACTTCCTTACCATTTTTCAAAACAGCAGTTTTCACTGTACCCTTTCCTGGCACATACTCATATAAATGGTGGATACTTGTCTCAGGCGCTTCAGATGTTTGATCATTCCCAGTGTTATGCCCATGGCCAGTGCATGGTTCACCTCCGTGAGTATGGGAATGATATCTGACTAAATTATATCCACTATAACCAACTCCTTTGTTGAGGGCAAAGAAGCCTGGTCTATAGCCAGTTGTCAATATATGCAAACCACCTCTCATTGTAGACAGAGATCCGGTATTTAGGTCAATCCAGCAATTATGAGAACAGGTCTCAGGTTTTATACCAGTCTCGCACTCGTTAAGCTTGAGTTGCCCAAAATGACCCATAGGACAACAATACAGCGTTCAATGCTCGCTCGCACATTTTAACCCCGCATTTTGCAAAATGGGACACCCCTACTTTGTGCGTAAGTGTGGAGAAGATTCATTGTTACAGTTTTGCTACAAGTGCAACTCCTATAAAAAAACTCCCTGCCTATTATCAGCTTTTCGAACGTTTATAGTTTTCATAAACAGCTGTCCGAAGCTCTCTGAAATCAATCAAGCAAGTGTACAATTTATAAAGCATGTGACGTAGAGTCAATGTAACATCACTAGAGACCGCAAATGGGTGATTACCATTTTGACACTCCAATGGAATCGGGTTCAGCAAACTAAAATTACTGTATAAATCATGGTATTTCTGAGCAACTCGTAATATGATATCTTCCCTGAAATTTGCCACACAAGTCTGCTCAATAATTTTCTTTGCTAATGACATTATTTTCTCAAAGGTGAGTTTTGTTTCAAGGGCGTTATTGAACAGTTTCGTACTTCTGATCGTTTCATCGGAATCACACAGGGGACAGATAAATTTGCAATCTAAACCATTGGATACAATATTCAAAGAATTCGATTTGTCATAATAACCCATACAATCAGTATGAAATAAACGCTGACACCTATCACATTCTAGCATGTTCCCTTTGAAACCTTGTCTGCAAAAACAGTATCCTTCATCGGCGGAATTCAAAATGTCTGTGTCGTAAGCAACAATATTGGCTACAGATTCTTCGTCATTCATGGTAGCAAACTTGGACTTTTCTCTGTATAAATTTGTTATTTGCTTATAGGTTTCAGACAATTCGGAATCCAAGAAAGATGGACCATCTATCAACTGCTCTTTAAAAATACTTCTATCCTTCGCAAACTCCTCAAACTTGCTTAAGGTATTTAGCATCAACTCAATGTCCAATTTTGAAAGTTCTTGTCTAATACGAGCACTATACTCAAAGTATGTTTGAACTTTAGCTGTGAACCCATCACTTGATGAAACCTGCATTATCTTATCTTTGATCAAGTTTAACAATGGATTTATTTGATTTTCTATGTGTCTGTATTCATTGAGTAGATCTCTGATATATTTCTGCACTTCGGGTAACGGAAGGTCCGAACATGCGTCGTTAAGCTCAAGCAAATTGGAAAAGGAAACTGGTTCAGGATTTTCTTTCAATTTCTTAAAACGGTCAAGTACACTTTTTGATTTCTCTATTTTGTGGTGAAGCGACTCTAAAATAGGGTCTTTGTTGTCAAAAGGGTTCAGGCCTATTCCTTGTTCGTATAATGTTAGCATTTCTTCAAAAGAAGTGAAGCCCTTGTTGATCTTCTCCAACCATAATTTCTTCTGGACAATATCGTTTATGAAACAAAACGATTTCAAATCCATCTTTAGCTTTAAGCCATCTTCATGCAAAAGCTTTAATTTTTCAAAGTCAAGATTCCCCTTATCCTTCTCCATTTCAGCAACAGTAGCAGAATCAAACTCTTGAACTTTGAACGCTAGTGATAAAATTTCCCCAATTTCTTCAGTTGAAACCACAAGTGTTTTGATTTCACCAACCAGTTTCCGAAACTCAGAAAACGGTAACACAGCTCTGTTTGGCTCCAGATAGCATTTTGCTCTCCTTCTCCAGTCTTGAGTTCTTTCCGTATAGCGTTTTAAAACTTTAAACTCAGCTAATGCTGAATCAAATAGATCATTTTCGTTGTTTTGGAAATTGTACCTTTGATCTAACACTGATTCTCCTTCTTCAAGTAAGGCAAGTACATCAGTCAATAATGGTCTCGAATATTGAGACAGTAACGTGTGGTACTTTTCCAACCACTTATCTGGTGACCCCAATTTTGAATTTACAATTTCAACAGCATCTTCAAGATACGTATCATCAACAAGTGAAACCATTTCGTACTGAAAACATTCGTTACTGAACGCTTTGTCATGATTATTTTTTAAATATAAATCTAATGAAAGGGAGAAATTGCGTTTAGATCTCGAGTGTGTGACCAACACAAAAGTAGGATAGATATCACAAACATCTGCATCCGTAACTAAATTCAAAGACTTGAACTTCTTCTCTATTCCACCCCCAACAGTATTTGCTTCATTGATATTATGACTACCCAAAGTATCATTCAAACATCGATGAATTTTTTTCATATTGATGCCATCGTCACATTTCAGTTTATGTTCTTTCATTATCGCACGTACTTTATTCCGTTTTTCAATCTCATTTTCGACTGCAATCTCTAAAATTGGTTTTAAAGAATTCAAAATTTTCAAATTACTACTTTTGAGTGCAGTGGTTATAAGCAGCATGAAAGTTGAAAATTGAGGTGTTATTTCTTGTATTTGCAACCAATTGCTTGCAGCAAAAGAATGTCTGAGCCAATCATGGGTGGCTAAATTTGTAGATTCAGTTACAAATGTTCCCAAAGAAAAAAACGCTGAATAGGATTTTGGAAACTTTATAATTACGTCGCCAGCCTCTTGGAATGTATGATATACAGGAATACCATTTTCTCGCAAAAAAGCTGGAGAAAACATTATATCACTATTAAATTTGAATGGCATACCCTTGCGATCCCCAAACACATTAAAAGTGGAATCATTTGGTTTGGACCTTGGTAAATCAAAATTGTAGCAAACCTGATTCTCTAGACATGCACTGAAAATATCGTAGTTCAGAATACTTTTCTCAAAAGCATGAAGTGTTTCCAAAGTTCGTACATCTGTTTTTTCTCGAAAAGAACGAAACTCATTCACTAGTTGTTCATATTTTTCCTGAAACTCAGGAGGGATAACATAATAGGATTTAGCATCCCCCAAGTAATGATAATCGACTTGGTAAAGCCAATGATCCTCCATTGTCCACGATTGTGAGCCGTAAAACATGCAAAAATTCAGATAGGAGTGGTGGATCGTATCAACGTAAGGATCCGCGTATTGAAGAATAGATTCTTCTCTTAGTGTAGAATTGTAGAAACCGAGGGAGCCCAATGTATCATCTGGTACATTTCCATCTTTATCTGAAATGAATCTGTTTTCATTACCTGTCTCATGTATATTGGTATATTGACGTAGAGCTACTTCAGTCTCAAACATGACCTCTTTATTGTCCAGAAGTTTCCAAAACATATTATCTAAGTAATTCAAATTTTCAAATTTATAATGTTCGTATTCGTTCAGTCTGTTCAAAATTTGACTCTTCAATATCCTACTTTTATCATAGAACTGTTTTAATGTGTATAAAGAAGATATCCGTAGTTCGCTTGGGTTGGTATCTTCCGCAAGATTATCGACCTTCCAATTATAGAAGTCATACTCTGGTAAAGTGTTTGAATCAGCAAATGTTATTCCTTTCTTTTGTGTGGTAGCCTGATCATAATACGTTAAGACACCACAATCTGCTTGAATGTTTCGATTTCGGACAAAGTCTGTGCATGATCCTAAAATAACAGGCACTTCAGGTAAATTTACTTCGTAGTCTCTCTTTGAAAAGAGGCAATGAGTTTCGTCATTTCTAACTTGAATCAAAAAGTCTTGTGTATGTTCCCTAACGTCGGTCTCCCAAGGAATAATATACTTTTGATAGACGGATTTGATCGAGGACGACAATGATGAGCTAATTTTACCATAAAAACCTAATTCTCGGCCAATTTGAGCCCACAATTTTTCATTACAACAGTTTTTAAACCCCCCACGGAGACTCACTAGCCTGTGTAAACGATATAAATCAATTGCACGTTTGTCAACAGAAGGTAGTTTATTCAAAGAAATGCCTTTTTTTCCTAATGAAACTTTTAGTTGTTTGTAAAATTCACACCTAGCATTTAGTTCATCTGAAGGTGACTTCCAAAGTTGCCTCTTTGACTTGATCCAGAATGATTCTAGGTTGATAGACAGCTTTGGAAAAGCTTCTTTCGGAGGCACAACCTTGACTGCGCCGTATTTTTCACCAATATCTTTAATAGATTCTATAAATTTGTAGATATCTTCAAACTCTTCTATACTTGGTCTCACTTCAGGAATTTTGTAACTACTATCATCTTCGATGGACATCAAAGGCTCTTGTGCGGAAAGACTTCCTGCAGCAACTATAGCAACACCCGTTGGTCCTGGTGAGTCATTGATTCCAGATTCTTCACTTCTGCTTTTGATAAAGTCGGGAAAAAGATTCAACTTACTTCTGCTTTGGGGATATCTGTGAGGGTTATAATGGTGAACGGATTGTTTCTGTGATCTTGAGTTTTCAAAATTATGTAACTTATATAGTCTAGACCTCTTTGACGGTGCTTTTGAATCTTTTTTTATTTTTTTTGTACTCGAATTTGCTATTAGTAAGTCTGATTTTCTGGTATCTTGGGAATCTTTAGTAGAAGTAAATTTTATGACTTTTGATTTTTGTATCTCTGGTGGAGTTGTTCGACTATCTAAGGACTGTTTTTTAATAGAACTCTTATTAGGTGCTACTTGAAAATTGGATCTCTCAGTTCCAGTACTCGTAGATGAGCTATTTGTTAACCCTGAATTTTCAAATTGGGCTTCCATTGGTGAGTGCTTACCGGAACTGTAAGTTTCAAAATCAAATGCTGTATCAAGTCTCTGTTTTGTTGAAACATCCTGTATTTCATTCAATACATTGGTAGGAGACGTATTGTTGCTGCTAATTTTAGAGCTTAATTTAAAAGAATCACTATTTTCAGTGTTCTCCAAATGTAGCATATTGGGTGGTATAAAGAAATTTCCACTTGAACATTCCTGCTTTCTATTATCAGAACCATTCATCTTCTCAGGCTGATCAGAACATATTTGTAATTCAAGTAGGTCTTGCTCTGTTTGTTTTGAATTCTGAATGTACATTTTTGTTTCAGAATCCTGTGCAGAATTTTGTTCAACATCATATTCCACCTGTAATGTATTAAAAGTAAGCTTATTACTATAGTCTTCATTCATGATCCAAATGAGTTCCCTCAGAAAAGTTCTTCTGGAACTTTTTCTTCAATCAATCTTTATTCAAAGTTTCAGAAAAGCTTCGGCAAATCTTCTAGTACAGATTGGCTTGAAAGAGTAAAGTGTGCAGTAGATCAGTACAAACTGAAAAACCTATTTCTGTTTGCGCGACAGATATAACCTAAATAGCTATCTCCATCTTATTAACTGCACTTCAGATAAAAAGCTATAGTTATTGTTTTACTTGAACATCATTAGTGAGCCGGTAATTTTTGTGTTATAATTTATCTGTGATTATAAATCAATTTAGTATAAGAAAAATGCATTGACAGCATGAAAAACAATGAGAGCAGCTTTCTTAAAGCTTTAAAAATCAAAAGTCAGAAAGGTTATTCTTCTAAAGAAAGTTAGAATTTGCTCTGATTTTCATATATATAATCACGAACATTGCTTAATGGGTGCATCATTGAAGGGTCTGCCAATCCGCAATTGAGTGAATCTTCAATGCGTAACAAAAGGTAACCGTTTATGAAGGGACAATATCACAACTTCCTTTTCAAGTAGAAGATTCCTGAAGAAACTGTGATAAACTCATAACATCTGTCAACGTCCAAAATCAGAATACCTTTTGCTTATAACAAAATAAAACCGTTTGAAAAAATATTTCCGATACCGGGAGTCGAACCCGGGTTTGCCCGGTGAAAGCGGACCGTGATAGCCGTTACACTATATCGGAAAAGGATAATTTTAAAACTGTTGGTTTATCTTCAGCATGAGCCTCTGTAAAAAAAATTATGTTGTTAAAAAAAAGATTTGGACAAAGTCTGTATATTAGAGTAGTATAACCAACAGATATCTTCAAATATCTTCATTGAAAATGTGCGACTTTGCCCATTTATGTACTTTTTACCATTTTTAACATTAGTTTAATGACACTACATGGCCTAAATAAATTATCCTAAGGTAGTACATTTCTATAATAGGTAGCAGATGTGTAACTACTGTTCATTCTCCCTGTATCTACTATATTTTGAATCAATAAGACGTATACATGCAGTTACAAGTGACAACCTGCATTTCAGCTAGAATCTTCACACTTCTACTATGAGTGCAGCCTGATTTACTGTAGCAAATGGGTCCTACCAACTGTGGTACAGATACCAGCTCATCATCTTAATAAAATTGTTTCTTATCACTAAAAAACAATTACATAGATAAACTGCTATAAGGTTATTGCTTAATTAAGTATCCCATTTTTTCCATTATGATTGTATAAACAAAATTATGAGCAGCAGTTTGAAGAAATTTTACAGAAATAAAGAAGGTGTTTTAAGGTATAGAATCTTTGAGCTCATCTATAAATTTGAGTATTATTTTACAAAAGGGGTTGAAATTTCATGAATCCATTCATTGGAACAGTGTCTGGTCGAACAGGTCTCGGCGGTGGTAAGTATCTACCCATTAAAGAAGTATCCAAAGTTGCTGGCTGCAAATTTGATTGATGCTGAGATGTTGAAGCTGTTATATGGGATTGAGGAGATTGCTCTGACTTAATTTGAATTGGTGGTTGAATCTGATGAGTTGACTGCTGTTCTTTAATCGAAGATGAATCATGGCTTAAATTTAGATAGCCTTGTGTCACATTAGCAAATACAAGCTCAAGTGTGACTTCACCTGTTCCATCATTGCTTAACATTGCTGCCATTCGTAGCAATCGTTCCAAATCATGATCAGTTTTGATAATTCTATTTGCTGAGTAGTTTTTCAAATTCAATACTCTTGAGGAACTTATTATGCCAAACGCTTGTTTACAATTTTCAATTAATTCAAGTATAGTAGGAGGTGCGTTACTATCGATATTATACCTAAAATTCAATTCTTTATCTTTGAATTTTATTGTCACGTTCGTGAATTGCTTAGATCGTAAAATAGGAGGAGATCTAAGTGCAGGTGCAGAATCCATATTCAATGATGGTATATAAGCTGTTGATAAAGGGAAATCTGGTAGGTCAGTTGAAGAAGGTTCTAGTTTCTGATCTGAAATTATCAAATCATTTGCTGAAGCGCTATGTGAAGTACTAAAATTCATCGAGTAGGAATTTGTTTGAGGTTGAGAAACTGAAGAATCAATGATTGAAAGATCTTTAAAATAGTTTGTCGACGAAGAAGATGGAGTATTGTCTTTTGAAGATGACTTTGAATATGAATGTTCACTTTTCTTATCAAATTGATCTTTCGATATTATAGGATAATCTTTCAAAATGATACTGTGGAAAATATCACAAAGAGGATTTAAAACTGCATTAAACCCAAAGTCTTTAACACATCCACCTATTAGTTTCTTGAATAATTGAGCGGCAACAAAATTACTCAATCTACTAACTTCAACGGAGCTTGGATCTAAATTTTTAACGATCAATCCCAACGTCAAATCACTTTTCAGTCGCAACTTTATATAAGAAGAAGAATCTGGTAATAAATGATCAAACCATTTTTCTAAAGTATATAGAACAGCTGATGTGATACAAGAACTTCCAAATTCTTCAAGTAAATCATAATTTTTGGATTTGTCATAGTTATTATTAGACGTTTTCGAGAATTCATAACAGGATTTAGAATTTTTCACTTTATGTAATAAAATTTTAGAAGCTTTAGTGAATTCCACATTTTCTTCAAGTTTTTTCAGTGATGGTAATTTATCACTATCTGGAATCACTGCACTAACAAGTGAATTAATAGCAACTCTTGAGTCATGCTGTTCATAATTCTCTGATGAGTTTTGAATTTTATAATTAGGAAGATCATTATTATTGCTATAACCTTTGTTGAAATTTGAAATATTGGAATTATCCTTATTTAAATCATCGACTAAAACATTAGATAGAAAGTTCAAGTGATTATGATTAGAATTTTCACCATGTGATAGTTGAGTATTGTCACTATTTTCAAAATTTTTATTTTTAGTATCTTGGTTAGCCCGTATTTGATCATTTTCTCGTTCCTCTTCATCTTGACTTCCCCGACTTGAAAGTTTCCTTTTCTTTTGAGTAAATGATTCTTCATCACTGGTTAAACTTTCAGTTTTACTTGCCAGTCTCTTTTCTGATCTTTTCTTATTTCTTCTAACACTTTGAATTGCTAATCGAACCAATTTATCAAATTCATTTAATGTTGATTCAGGGAAATTGAATTCATGTAATAAAGTACTTGCACAGATTCTAATTTCTTCATCTTGTTCACTCGCTTTCTTAGAACTAAGTGATAATGAATCAACTAATTGTAACCTGCGTGATGAGAATTGTTTCCATAAAACTTCATCAGTGAAATTGAGACGTTTACGAATAATACTTGTAGTCCCTCCACTATTGTTAGACCCACTATGTTTGGTTGACGTCATTGGATTTCGTGGTAAAACTAAAATTTAACACTGGATTAATATTTTATAACCGTTATCGGAGCGTTTACGTAAAACAGTTGAGTTGTTGGAGTCATCCAACCAATGATTCACTCCCCATCTCAAATTTCCCGCCTTTACACCTCGATCGAGTGAGGCGAATTTTTTTATTAGTAAAAAATTGCGGCGCACAGCCTTGGGGAGTCCATAGGCATTTGGCTTTTATCATTTCATGAATATGAGCTGTAATTATATACTACTCTAAATACATATTTGAAGTGAACAGGTTTGATGGTTGTCGTTTCAAGTTTCGAGGAGAACCTTGGTTTGTAAGGTAGGTACCTGGCTTACTCCTACCGATCCCTCTCCCCCCTTTTCGGGAGAACACTTTTCCCTATTCAGGACATAAAAATGCCCCGCGCCACATAAATAAATAAATAAACTACAGCCGCATAGCTGGCAATGTGATAAACAAGTGCGTTGGACTTTCTGAGTTATCAAAGAGAGCAGAAGTTGAGCTCGTTTGTTTGGGAACGTTAACATGTCAAGATTATTAAAGTTATGATAAAGGACTGAAACTGGTATTTAACTTCTAACAGTAACCGATTTAAACTTCAGTGACAAAGTTATTATCACAAGCATTTTTAGATCATGCTGATGAAGTGACATTTGCAGCTATCTTTAATGAAAGACTTTAGTTTGGAATTACCATTTTGGGGTAACAAAAGATGTCATTAATTTATATATTAAAATTATTTATGTATGTGTATATTATATAGAAGTAAATTAGTAATTAGAATTGATATTAGTATTAAAAGGTTAAATTTAGTTGAAGTATCGAAGTTTCATTTAAATTTGTTTCAAAATTTATTGAGTTTTATTTGTATTGTTAGAATCTATATCATCTTCATCATCATCATCATCAGGGAATGCAGAATAATTTTCACGACAGAATTTTTTCCTTAATTGTTTACCCCATTTATAAAATGCAAAAGGTAAAGCAATCATTGCAGTTGTAATAAATGCCAATAAAAATGAAGCCCAATGTAAACCTAATTTACGATACATTTGCATTGTAAATAATGGGAAAGCAGCACCACCAGCTGAACGTAAGAAGACTTTAGTAGCTAAAGCAGATGCAGCATATTTTGAATAAGTATCAATAATATAATTATTCAATGAATAATAAATCAAAACCATACCATAACCGAAAGCTAAGCCAGAACTTGCAGGACCAACCCAAATAACATGTTTCTCAGATGTTGCACCTAAAATCCATAAAGCAATTGCAGGGAATGGAGAACCAATCATAGCACCAATTAAACGATCTTCAGGAGTTGGTTGACGCCTTTGAGTCATTTCAACATATTTTTTCTCAATTAAAGGAGTTGTTAATAATGCAAAGAAGGCACCAATAATAATTGGAATTAAAACTAATCCAACTTTATCATCTTTGTAACCATATAATTCACCAAAGACAACAGGGTAAGCAAAGAAGAAGGCATATAATAAGGAATAAATCAAACAAACATAGAAACACATCAAATCAAGAACAGGTTCAGTTACAACAAACATTAAAGGTCTAATCAAACAAGTTTTAATTAATTCTTTTAATGATAAACCTGCAGCTTCTTGTTCTGTCATAATTTTATCATTACCTGTTTCTTTCCTTAATCTTTTAGCTCTCTTTTTCAATATAACAGGTGCATAAGTTTCAGGAATTAACGATCCAACAATCCACATCAAACCTGCAAAGGCAAAATTGACCCAAAAAATCAATGAAATTCTACCATCATAAACACCTATAAAACCACCAACTAAAGGCCCAATAACTGGACCACCATAAGGAGCTGCAGCAAAATAAGCAATTGCCTTACCTCTTGTTTCAGTTGGGAACATATCAGCAATTGAACCACCAACATTGGCTAAACCTGAAGCTGCAAAGACACCACAAAGGAATCTACAAACCAAGATAGTACCAATATTTGGTGCAACAGCACAAGGGATATTGAAAATAAAGTAAAGTCCAAAAGAGATGAAATAAACAGGTCTTCTACCGATTTGTTCAGAAAGTGGAGACCAAATTAATGGACCAACAGCAAAACCTAAAACCATCAATGAACATGATAAGATTGAAACTTCAATTGAAACATTATATTTTTCACTCATTGAAGGTAAAGCACCGGTAACAATCGAAGAACCAAACGCAACACATACAACCATTAAAGAGAATAGTATTGTAAATAACCATCTCAGTTTGGGGTCCCAATTATGAGGATTTTCAGGATCATTTATTGTGAAAGTAACAAATTGAATTTCAGGATCAATCGGTAAACCACCGGCACCACCAGTTGTTAAAGCTTCTTCATCAGCCAATCCCATATCCTCTTTGGGAAGATTCCGAGAAGCATTTGTTGTTCGCCTAGTTAATCCGGATGCTGAAGCTGTTGTTGCTCTTGATCTACCAATTTCATGTAAAGTTTCAACGGGGACTAAACCTGTTTCAGTTTCTAAAGTATATTCTTCAGGGAAAATTGGATTCGTAACATTAGTTGGTCTCAAAGGGTCAGCAATTGATACTGTTTTACTTAAACCACGATCCACCAAAGATTTGGCGGTCTCTGTTCTCACCATTTTCAAAGATTCTGCTCTAGACAGTGTTGAGGACAGGTTACCAGATAACTGAGATTGCGCATCCTCAGGATCATACGCTTGGGGGACAGCCTCTTCATCCGCTGCTAGTTGGTCCGAGTCAATAGAAGACCTTGATGAAGCAGAGGATACTGCAGCATTGCCGCTGACAACAGGTGCTGTAGCATCTGCGCTTGCAGCGGTGGTAGCAGCAACACCGACATCGGCATTGCTGGTATTGTTTGCGAGATTTTCACTAGGGGTGTGAACGGGGTCTGACATTTTTTTTTTCCTTTCTCTCTCTGTATAGAAATCGGACAAGGCCACTCACTTATGGGGTGTGGAAAATCTTTTCTCGAGTGTGTTGGAAGAGAACACAAGGAGAACGAAGGAAGAAGGGGCAAAAAGAAAGAATCATAGAAGACGTACAGCGACAGAGGCGATCCAAGTGGGATGTCGATGCTGTGGTAGGTACGGTGTGGTACGGCCAGCAATGCTGTATTTAAGGACCATCGGGCAGGGTTCTTCAGCCCTGTGTTTGGAGTTTTCCTGAACCAGGAGGCCGTGACACAGCGGCCGCGGATAATGGCGCCGCCCGCTCGCGAATTCGCGCACCGTTTCTGGGCGCTTCGCTTCCGGCGCGGGCAGGGTCCGAGCTATTTCTACAGCCGGTCCTCGCCCGGGCCGTGGGCAGCGTCGCTTGGTGCAGCTGCAGCTGCAGCTGTAGCTGTAGCTGTAGCTTGTCTTGTCCTGGCTAGTGCACTGCGGTCCGGCTGATCTGCCAGGGTGCCCAAGGGTAGCAGCCCAAGGGTCCATCCAGACGGGCCCCCGTCGGGACGGGACGGGACGACAGCCAACGGCGGCAATCGGGCGTCGATGCATCGGCGATTTGACGTTATCTCAGGAACTCTAGGGTACAGTAAACTACAACCATAAACAGTAACTTTTCATCTTCTACACATGTTCGCTGCTTCTGCAGCACAGCATCACTGGTCTTATCAGTTTCAACGGGTCTTGTACACACGGCCGTGCTGAACGTGGTTTCTAATATGCCCATTCCCTCTGAATCTGGCACCGTTTCCACCTCTTCGACCACCTCTTCCACCTCTATAGCCACCACCATGTCTTGAAATTGGTCTTGGCTTCGAGCTTGTTTGACGGTTTCTCTCCTTTTTAGCTGGTGCATATCCGAGTTCACGTGCAAGCGCAGAATCCAACGCAACACCAAACTTCTCAACTCGAGCAAGATCACTTTTCAATGTGCTCAACTGTGCTTCTTCACCAAACTTCTGTGCTCTCGCAATCTTGGTGTTCAACAGTTCAATTGCCTTTGCCTTGAGTGTTTCCGGTGTTACTTCAGGTTCAACAGCCTTGGTGTCCTTTGCTGCAGCTACTTCACCATTACCACTTTCTTTATTAGAGTGAGTCAATTCTGATCCTTCAGTAGCAGTAGTGGCAGGAGCAGTAACAGGAGCAACATCAGCAACTTCAGCAGCAGCAGCAACATCAGCAGCAGAGTCTGGTTTCTTCAAATTTTCTTCGGTGACATTTGGTTCATCATTCGTTTGAGCTTTTGATGACTCGGTTGTTGCTTGTGCCACCTCTGCAGCAGTCTCTGATGTTTCCGGTTCATCGTCAGCTTCAAGTTCGGCTGCAATCTTATCAGATTCTTCTAAACGTTCGATCAACACTTCCTTGGTACCATCAATCGGTAAACCTCTCGCACTCAAGAGTTCTTGTAACTTTCCTTTCAAAAGTGTCGAATATTTGGTCATTCTCTGTCTATACTCTAATCTTCTTCTATTTATAAAGGTGGGGAACTGAAACCTAGCAACTTAAGAGAGACAGCAATCTTCAGTTTTCCAACATTGGGTCATTTCTCTCACACTTTCCTGTTTCAAGGAAATCTATCCCATCGCGTTTCCGCTTTTCGCGCATAACATAACAAACAACAAAAATCAATAAATTCGATTTTCTCATTTCCAACAATTTCCACACTCATAACAATTAACCTTAATCCCATAATTTCTTCATTTTTACATTTCCAGGTTCTACAAGCTTTTAGAAATCTTGACCCTATTCAACTTATTAACAAGATGGCTGTTACATATTGTGAAGTTTGCACATTACCAGTTGAATTTTGCGAATTTGGTAAAACTTTTAAAAAATGTAAAGCTTGGCTAGAAGAAACTGATCCTGAAACTTATAATAAACTTTACAATAATGATACAAATCAAATTTCTTCATTATCATCTGAGAAAGAAGCTCAAATCTCTTCTTCTTTAGCTAAAATGCAATTAAAGGAGGAAAGGAAACAGGAAAGAGAATTAGAAAATTTGAAAAAATCTAAAATTTTAATTAAAAGGATTCCAAGGACAAAACATAAACATATTTGTGCAATTGCAAATCTTGAAATTTTAGGTAATGATATTGATTTAAAGAAAATTGCAAAACAATTTGCTTCAAAATTTGCAACTGGTGCAAGTGTATCGAAAAATGCTGAAAAACGTGATGAAGTTGTTATTCAAGGTGATGTGGCTGAAGAAGTTGAAGAGTATTTAATTAATTTAATGAATGAAAAGGGGATTGATGTTAAAATTGAACATGTTACTGAAAGATTTACGAATAAGAAAAAATAATACTCTCTCTAATAATATTAAGTAGTTTACTTGTTAATTAATCCTGAACTATTTCAAGTTTTATTAAACAAAAGTTAGCTCCATCTTACTCCTTGAAACTTAGAGTAACATTCAAGAGTAAAATCATGTACCTCACTCATATGCTCCTTGTAAAGCGAAAAAATGCTAAAATCTTTTTGTCTGTAAAAAGCGCCACATTTTTCCTCGCAACAGTGTTTTCGGGTATTCTATGCTTGTTTTATCCGAGTGTTCCGAGAATAAATAGTACTTATGTATGGCAACGGTAAAGCATTTACCCAATAAAGTAATTCTTAGACCAAGGAGAATCTATATACTCAGAGTATTAGTGTAACTAAAATGAAACTTCTGTGTAAAAGTATAAATTTAAGATCTCAATAAAAAAAATTACCTTATTGTTCAGGCCACATGGGGGGTCCATGACCATCAAAATTCTAAACGATTCTTTTTTTTTTCCCGAGCAGTTTTCGGCCTGATCATATTGCTAATCTTTATCAAACTTTAAAACCTTGTTAGCCTCCACTCTTTAAAAAATCTTTTCAAATCAACGGATAAACAAACAACACACTGCCCTTATAATTGCTACAATTCAGTTCAAGTTTTATTATTCAACATGTCATTTCATGATGTTTTAAAACGTGGCGATGAGGAAATTTTAAGTTCAAGATGGGAAAGATCAAGGATATGGAATGCAATTTCTCATGTAACTTGCGTTGCTGCAACTGGTTTCTCAAAACTTATTCTTGCTACTCTTTATAATGTAGAAGTTAAAGGTTTAACAAATTTAGATCAAGCATTTGCAAAGGCTAGAGCTAACAATCAAGGTATTTTAACTATAATGAATCATATGTCTACTTGTGATGATCCTTTTCTATTTGCATGTTTACCTTGGAGGTATTTCAAAGATTGGGAAGATATTAGATGGGGATTGGCTGCTTCAAATGTTTGCTTTACTAATAAATTCTCTTCTACTTTCTTTTCATTTGGTAAAATTTTCCCATGTGAAAGATTTGGTAGAGGTCCTTTCCAATCTGGATTAGATGCTTGTATAAGAATTTTATCACCAGATGATACAATTGACTCAAATCATATCATGGGTGACCCAAAATTTGTTAATTTGTATCATAAGAATAACATTACCGATCCTAGACATGCAATATCTCTCTTTGATGAAAAATATTTACCACCAGTATTACGTTATAAAACATCTTGGGTGCATATATTCCCTGAAGGTTATGTGTGTCAACTTAGACCACCTCATCAAAATTCAATGAGATTTTTCCGTTGGGGAACAGCAAGATTAATTTTAGAACCTACTGTTGCACCTGTGGTTGTTCCAATTTTCTCCGATGGTTTTGAGAAAGTCAAGCCTGAAGAAATTGATATGAAAACAGATTATATAACTCCGAATAATATTGGAGCTAAAATTACTGTTAACATAGGACGTGCTATTGATGAGAATATTATTCAGAAATTTAGGAATGAATGGAGGGAATTATGCATGAAGTACCCAAATAAGGAGAATCCTAATGATTTATCCGAAGAGTTGATGTTTGGTAAGGAAGCTAGAGATTTAAGATCAAGAGTATGTGCATTCTTACGTGAACAGGTTGCTAAATTAAGGATAGAAAATGGATTCGAAGAAGAAGATCCTAGATTTAAAGACGTCAATTTTTGGACTAGATACACAAAATCCAGAGGTGCTTCTGATCCTGATATTAAATTTGTAGGCTTGAACTGGGCGATCAAAGAATATCAACAGCATGTTAAAGTTTACGATGAGAAAGGAAATGTTATCGGGGAGAGGGAAAGCGAAAGACCCGATGGATTGTGAAAAGGTGATAAACCTGAAACTTTTCAATCAATGTTTACTATCTTTTTAAAATTATTCTTCTTGTAAATATGTTATAAATCAACTTGTATAGTCACTGTCATTAATATCTGCATTACATAGTTGGTAGGTACGTTTGATAAGAGAGGTTGAGCCCACCCAAGAATAATTTTCACTGTAAACTTTCGAGGTTCCGAGATTCTATTGAAAAGTGCTAAACCAAGGGTAGATTCTAAACTCTATTCATTATATCACCCTTTACATTCTTCTCAGTTTATCTTGCTTAACTTTCAAAAGCCTCAACTAATGCCGATGGCTTATAGAGGATCACGAATGATAGGGTCCTATTTGAGGGCTCCGAATAGTAAGTTGGTGAAGTCACTTTTTTTCCAACTTGCAACTCCATCAATTTCCATACAAGGAGGACAAACAAGCACTATTTCCGTTCTAAGAAGATTTTACAGTGAAATTAAAAATGTACCTTCAACTGAAACACCTGATTTTGAAAAGCAAAGGTTGGAATTATTTTATGAAATTCAAAATATATACAAGAACAAATCAATGTCCCCAAAACTAAAATCTCAAAGACTAAAATCTTTAATGCTAAATATTGTACAGATTTTACCTAATAATGAATTCTCCAATAAACAATTACCTTTTGTAAATGCAGTCATTAACTTTATTGATCATACCCCTAATCCAACGGATAGCTTTACGACGGAGGAAATGTTGACAATCCTACGAAGTGTATTAGGCGGTATGACGTTGAATGACGTGCGATACATTGATTTTTTTCCAAGATTTTACAACTCATTGAGAGAAAGTAAAGACTATAATGAAAATCTTGAAATAAGGTTACAACTTTTTGAAATTTTTGTTAATTATGTTCTTTTGAGTGAAAAGCGAGAAGCAATTAGTAAGATCATTCAAGCATTTGTCAATGAAGAGAAAGAGCTACATAATGAAAATGTTTCTTTACAAGTGGTTGAAATAGTTTTAGAAGCATTCAAAATGGTGAGTCCTGATACTTTGACAGTCAACTTATTAGCTGAACTTAGTCCCAAATTAACTATAATTAATAAAGAAATTTCCGATGAACCATTATTTAATAGATTATTAGCAGCATTTTTTAAGGCTGCCGACGAAGAAATTAGTGAAAGTTTTGAAGATAATTTTGTAAGGCAGAGAATGAAGGATTTCATTGACACTATAGAATCTAAAGTTGAAAATCCTTTCCACATTTATATAGAAGTTTTGAACTTTTCAAACAACAATAACTTTGATGACGTTTCCGAGAAACTTCTTACAAAGTTGGAAAAATTAACAGAAAATTTTAAAAAACAGGAATTTGAAGACTTTTACACGTCAGATGTTCTGTTTGCAGCTTTGAATGCATCTCTTAAATTTGGTAAACAGGTTAGTGCTGAAAACCTTATTAATTTTTTGCACAAAAAGTCAGAATCAGATTTTGATGAGTATGAATGGATGTCTGCATTACAATATGAGGCCTATAACCTAGACGAATCTAGCCCAGGAATGAAACTTGTTGAAAAATATAATGAAAAATACAGGATGCTAAATTCTGAAGAAGAGATCACTTTTCATGATACGCAAACGTTGAATTTGATGATTGAATCCTTCTGTTGGTCAAACAAGTCTTTCCGTTATATCGAAGAATTTAGGAAGCATTTTGAAGAAACGTTCAATTCCTTCATGGATGCAAAGAGTATTTCTACCATTCTGAAATATCTCACTAAAGATGAGAAGAATAGCGCAAATATCAAACAAGCATCAAAATACTTCCTAGAACATAAAGACTCAATTGATTGGGAAAATGATTATGAAGGTTTTTATATGATATCTTTATTCAAACTTACCTCTGATATCTGGAGAAATTCCGAAATCCCTTGGTCAGAAAAACTTGATGTATATGAAAATGTGAAACGATATGAGTATTTATTTGACAAAGATAGTATTTATTCAATGATGAAGTCTGCAATAAAATACAATATGAGCACTTTAGCTATTAAAGTATTGTTAGACCAAACGCCAGAAATTGGAAAGAACGATCCAAAGCTTGAAGTAAGCAAATACGAGAAAATTTTTGATTGCATATATGACCTGTTAACAAAATCAAACGATAAAGAGCTCAACAAAAGGGTTTATAAATATTTGTCCGACTATTTTTTTATTCCTTACGATTATTATCCCGGATTTATCAAAATGTTCATAGATTGTGGTGATAATGAAATGGCAATTAAAGTTTTTGCAGATTTGAAGAAGCTAAGTAAAGAGTTGCGATTACCACCACCGAATGAAGAGTTCTATATATACTTACTCAAGAGTTTGACTAAATTCAACGATGAGGATAGCATCTTCAAGTTACATTTGGCAATTAAAATGGACCTTTCAATAAACCTGGACATTCGGCTATTGAATGCATTGATGGAAGCTTATGCGTCTTTAGAAGATCCTTTTAAAACTCGTGATGTTTTTAATCTTGCGTTTTCTTTACCAAAAGAATACGGTGTTAATAATGAGAGTGCTTATTGGATGCTAAAATCGTTAAAATACGCTACACTTGGGCATGTTAACGACTTTTTCAATGGTTTGTCTCAGTATGAAATTATACCTGATGCTTATATGTTTGCAGAATTGTTGATTGCAAACTGTTATCACGAGCAATATCGTACAGCTTTTGAAGTTCTACAGAATGCCGAGAAAAATGGAGATTACCATTTGATTACAACTCATACTTTGAAAATGCTTCACAATCACTGTCTTCATGACGGGGTGCGGAACGAATTGAAGCATTATTATCAAGAAAAGTTTCCCGCTGAATGGAAAAGTCTTACTGAAAGCGGTGAGTTGGTAGACAACAGAACAGAGTTACCTGACCTGCTAGATAGTCCATATGAGAAACCTACAATTGAAGTTAAACAAATTTCGGCATAATCCATAGAAAATGGAAGTACATAAATTATTTGTAAATAGTAAATTAGTGACACCTTGAAAAGTATATTACTAACTTTCCTTCTTGAAAGCGTCTATTTCAAAACTGTCTCATTAACTTTATGGGCAAATCGCAATGAGCTCAAAGACTCTTTCAATTGCGACTTTAAACAACTGATGTTCACAAACATCAATGCTTTCGAATTCTCGTTTAAGGAATCTTTCAACAAATATGTTAGCTTTGTGTTTCTATAAGGAATATGCTTTGATTTCGATTTCAGACTCGAGATGACGTCTCCCAACGACGTTAATGATTTATTGATAGCTAATGTTTCTTTTAACCGATCTCCAGTGACCTTGGAACGGTTCAATCGTTCTGAGCCTGCAAGGTCAATTAAATCTAAAGTGCTCAGAACATTTTGTAGCTTTCCAGTCTTATTAAGCTTTGTTACATAAATCTTGAAAACTGAATGTGATCTAGACGATACATCATTTGCTGAAGTTGCAGCTGTACTTCTCTGTTGATTTGCATGCTTCAATAAACTTTTTATCTGAGTAAGAGAGCTTAGCTCAATCATTTTTATGGTTGAAAGATCGGAGTTAGTGAACTCAATATCTTTTTCACCTGTGAAATGTTGATTCTTAGTGTTCTTTAGTAGATCATTCACTGTTTCACCATAAATTTCAAAAAATTGTCCATACAACTTGAAACCTTTTATACTGAGTTCATTGATTTTGTTAAACATCAAATTTAAAGACTGTGGGATAAGACCATCATCTAGGTTACTCATGGTGAAAGTTTTCCCAGACCCTGTTTGTCCGTATGTGAAAATACAGACATTATGTCCATCAAGTGAACTTTGAACAAGTTGAGCGATTTCTTGAAAAATGTCACCGTTAGAACATGTTGCGTCAAAAATCTTATCAAATTTAAATCTATGAGACTTGTTCAACTGATTTGATTTTGATACGGTGTTAATAACAGGTTCTTCAATAACAAGACATTCCTTCAAGTCTTCCGAAGAACAAATTTTGTAAACAAATGTATCATCAATATTGTCAGGTTTGATCCGACAAAATACCCGAATATTACCCTTTAGTTCTTGTAACTTTTCATGTAAAAACCGTCGACACTGTTCCTCAGTATGTATTTGTTCGTTAAAATGTTTAAGCTCTGTAAGATATGTCCGGCTCTGCTCTTTCAAAGACAAAAGCTTATTAGATTTTTCTTGGCTCAATGTGTTGAGTTGTCCAAGCTGCTTTTCTAAATTAGATTCTTTTGCACTCAATTTTGACAATGTCTCATCTAGTTCGGTTACTTGAGTAAGTAGAAGGTCTCTGCTAGGTATAAGATTATTACTGACCCTTTGTTCTGCATAGTTTATTGAATCTTTCAAATTTTCCACATCAATCTTCTTTTTAGCTAATTCAGACTCAAGATCAGCAATACTATTTTTCTCACTAAGTTGATATCGTTTCAATTCCTCATCAAATTTGTTTTCAATGTCTTGTTTTTTCTTTTCAACAGCTTGGGGAGACGTCTCTCCTTTAAGTGAATCTTCTAATATTCGAATCTGATTTATCAATGAACTTTCACGATCCTTGAATTGTTTTTGATTGATTTCAATAACTTCAAAAGCTGCTTTTTCATAATGTTGCTTCAATTGATTGATTTTAAGGTTCAGATCTGATTGGAGCTTTTGTTTGAATTCTGAAATCTCCTTAGTTAAGATTTCATGTTTCTGTAATTTGTAGGTTTCTAGTGAATGAATACTTGATTGTAATAACTCTAAATTTCTCTTGGAATTAGTTATCTTAGTTTGAATATCGTCGTATTTAATTTTCAAATCTGTAAGTGCTCGTTGTTTATCCCAAATGTTCGCCTGAACAAGCTTGAGTTGGTTTTGTTTCTTGATTCTATCCTGTTGAATAATTTGTTTGGTGGAACAATTGAAGTCCATACTTTTCATAACTTCAGCTGTCATAGATGGGGGTTTGGGCTTAGCTCTTTTATAACTACCTGGACAGTTTTCTTCAGTTAAGACGCAGTTGGATATATTGTTTAACGGATGTCGCCTTTTATTGTTCCTGATGGATTTTGAACAAGATACTTGATTTGACATTGCGCAAATTTATAGATATTCAAAAGCACAATTCAATCAATATTAAGGTGGCTGGTTGTAAGTTTAGGTACCTAAACTAGTTAGTAAATACGATAAGTCACAACTTGGAGTATGGTGAAAATGGTGAAATGTAAACAAAAAAAATATATTGTTGAGAATTGATCGATACATTGCGGGTATAAAAAATAGATAGAGTGCTAAGATTTAAATTTTAGTTTCTACCGTTACCTTTGATGAGACTCTTCACCGCAGGATCTACATAGTAATTGCTAATCGACCTTTGAAGTAGATCAGGGATCTGATCAGTTGGGATTCACATCCAACAGGTCAACGTCCTTGAAACCGATTTCACAGCATTGCTCTCGGTCACGTGTATGCAATACCATCCGAATTTTTCTCCATAGCGAATTCTCTGTACTTCTCAGCTCCAATAATCATCTAGACATTATCGCTACAGAACAAATCAGAAATAAACAACTGATAACTAAAAAATTTGAAAACCCCCTGTAAAGCCTGGCATTAAAGATTTGAAGTTCCAGAACAAGAAATCTTGAGAGATTTATATCGGCTGTTATGACAAAGGTTTAAAAGCTATACTACTATTTTTCATTGCTTTTGAGAGATAATAAAACAAAAGCACAGTTTTCTTTGAAAAAGCAGCAAAAGTTTGTTTTTGATTATAAAATTAACCATGCACATATTAAGAAATCCTTTACAATATGCTTCTTGTGTTTGACTTTCTGCATGACTATTTAACATGTTTCTAGTTGCTGATATACCCTTCAGAGTGTGATAACTGGACATTCCTACTCTTGCTTTGCATTGTACTATTCGAGTTTTTTAGGGGATTGTCATTCTTTACAATAAATGCTACTCCATGAATCCATCTCTTTAAAATCTGAAAAACAAAGCAAACATTTTTTCTTACATTAAGCTCCGGAAAAACACTTTCTTTTGTGTATATGATAAAGCTCTAATAGTTAAAGTTGGTGGAGTTTTTGTTTATCTACATTTTGGAGTTTTTTGAGTAACTGTTTCCAACAAACTCTTTGAGTAATTTGACTTTGAAAAGTTGGAAGCATGTCCCCAAGTAAAAATGACCCTTTGTTTTTTCAAATAAAAATGTCTTCTATAAAATGAGTTGCTTTTTTCTGTTTTTTGTGCAAGTTTTGAGCTGTAAATGCGGCTTTTCATAATATGATGATAATTTTGCTCATTGATGACTTTTGCTGAATGAATTGACCAACAAAAAAGATTTGTAAAATTACTCAGGGAAATGGATATGTAGCAACATATAGTCTAGTGATATCTAGATATCCTCACAGGGAAAACCAAAGTTGATAAAAATGGCAGTTCAATAATATCTCTGCTTTGAAGAATACATAGCATATTAAATGATTATACCCTTTCGTGACTTCAACTGATGCAGGCAGGTCTTATGTATACTAGAGAGTAGAGATTGTTTTAGAAATTTTTCCATCTATACAATAAAAAGGGGCCAGAAGTGTATTTCTGGATGGAATAACCTTGAGACTGATTATAAGACTTTTTCTGCTAAATATTGCTGGGATTATGTATCAGATTTATAATTTGACATTATGGGAAGTTCTATCAAGCAAGTCACATATAAAGCACCTGTTTTCTCTCAGTGAAACATAAGTCTATACCATATATGTTCATAGTCTCTGTATATGTTAGCTTTAGATATGAGATAGCATTCATATCAAGCAAAATACATCATGTAACTTGTGGTAGATTCAACAACACGAGTATTCAGGGCCAAATCTAAATAAAAGCCTTTTCTCCTTAAGGGGAGGATACCAGTCAATGCTGATCGTCACTGAATTTTGGAAAATCTGCACCCGGATTGGTAGTTTTTACAGAAAAGATAAAGGCGAAATTGTTGGGGCAGCTAATTAGAGAGTACCCAGAGACCCCCAACTGAATTTTGATGCGGTAACATGTTTGCGGTATGGTGTTAGTGCCCAAAATAGATGAAATTGCTTTTCTAATTATTAAGTTAAAGGATGAAACTTCGATATAATAGCAATACGCATTTATCCAGCAATGAAAACCAACCAATAGAAAGCAGAGATTCAATATGGTGCTTGCGGGATTCGCGAACCCGTACAGCAAACTCTAAAAAGGTTAGCAGTTTTGAGACGTTATCGGAGTCCTGCAGCGGAATTTTTGACCTTGTACGGAAAATTGTCCAAAATATTTTAAAATTATTGTAAAATTGAGTCGTAATGTTACATTTGCGGAAAGGAAAAAGAAACTCCGCAAAGCCCAAGGTTTTTGCTCAGTAAAGTCAAGCCAGCGGAAAATCAGAGGTTATAGCCATATTTGCTCAGTATTGCCGTTCAAGGGTATGGATTTTGGTTCCCCTTCTCGATAGGCTGAAGGTACTTCCGGCGAGAGAGGGGTTTAACGTTACATTATAGGGGTTTATGCAACATTTTTCTCAGAAATGAGGAACTCTAGATTCAAATCAGGAGTTCCGCGTAGTGCATGTGGGTACCACTCCAGTCCCATGATGCCCTATTGCGCACCCGCCTGGCATCGACAGGTTGGCTCACGCACAGCAGTTGCAGGTAACATTGCCGCACATGTGCGGGGAACAGGATCCTCTCCACCTGCACAGAGTGCCACGTTTCCTCTTGACAGGCCTGTGCGTTGTGTCTGACACAATCTGCCCCGCTCACGTGATTGGAGGGGAGAAATCACAGGGCTGCTCGGCAACTGCGTACTGCCGCAGAGGGGGAAAAAGAAACGCGGCGCCGGTCGCTATTGGTCTTCCACGTTCTTTCTCGTCGGGCATTGAGAGAAAAATGGCTCGCAAACGAAGATCTGGCATCGACAGTATTGCTATTATTGGCTGGCGAAATGCCGTAATAGCCCGTACAGAGATGGTGTGGTTGCTCTGCCCAAGGATCCGCACCCTTGTCAAGTGTATTTCGTGACAGATCGATGTGGAGTACCACCATATCGAGGGGATGGAACTACAACAACTACAGCAGCAGCAGCAAGGGTGAAATGTGGTGGTCTGGAACGCCCTACAAGTTGCAGATTGCATTAGCCTAGAAGCGCGATATTGAGGGGACTGTACCTGTCGATCCGACGGGATCTCAATACAATCGAAACAGTTTGGGTTTCTGGGCTCGAGAGGCTGGGGATCCTCTCGACCGAGTGTGTAGTTTACACGGGGCTGTATCGCCGCAAAGCCAGCTGTTATTTGTATAGAATTTCCGACACTGGCATCATAAGAAGTATGGTGTTCAACAGGATAGAGCGAAAAGGGTTCTATAGCTGTGATTGGGTTAATCGAAACAGGGATTGAGGTGCTGATGCGGTCTTTAGCTTCTAAAAATATCCGGGTTTTCAATTTAGATAACCTCACTCATTAGACCCTACGGAAACTGTAAACTAGGCGGGCATAGTACAACCGTCCTGTGATGTTACTTTCACCTGTGTGTCCCATCGATTTAACTGCTTGGATGCAACAATGTCTTATCGTTGGCCTACTCTGTTGGGTAAACCATCTTGGTAAAAGCCCCACTTGGAAGGAAACAAGTTTAGTCGAAAGGGCTTAGACCAGATACCAGTTAATGTAGTATAAAACTTTTAACAATACTTTAAAAGCCCACGAGGCTTGAAGCTAAGTTACCATGCAAGCACTAATCAAAGTGGAAAAATAACTTCCGCTAGGATGCGCTAACACTAGTGAAAGAAAATCAGTACAATCACTTCTCCCCTCTCAATGTAACACCAGAGTTTCCGAATCCAGCAATTGGAGGGAAAAACAACATTTCCTGAACTATCTTTGCGCTGGTGCCGCACGAGTCTGTAGTTTCCGGTGGTTACATACACAGTTTATGGCGAGGAGTACATTGAAACCGCTCCTGGGCAAATCATCATATCCCTAGTCGCAGTTTGTCTCGTTTCCCACAATCGATTTGTGTGGTCCCCATTGCATATCGATTTTGACATTCCAAATGTATTTTCGATTCAGATTTCAATCTATTTAAAGGGTTGCTATATCGTCTGCAAGTCTAGGTTCTGGTTTCACTTTCATTTTATCACAAACTTTTACTTGTTTTGTTTCAGGATTTATAAAAACTTTATCTTTCTATTTTCCCTTTGATATTTTGTCTGGGTCCTTTTCTTTCATGTGTGTGTGATCTGTTTTGTTTTCCTAAACGCCAATCCTAATCAATACCCAGTTACAACCAGCTACTGACTGTGGTTTTTGTCAAGCATACTTACCCACGAACCCTGTTTGCCATTGATATAATCTCTCAGTTAAACTTACAATAACTCAGATCTTATATTTAGGCTAAAAGTGAATCTGACACTTACTAAACTGGGAAGAATTGTTCAAGATAAGAGAAACATCCAACATGAGTAATAACGTCACTCTACCACCACCTACTCAATCATCGATAACATCCTCAACAATGCAATCTTTGTACTCCAATATACCACAAACTCAATCTTTGAGACTGAATCAAAATTTATCTCCATCTTACTCACTTGTTGGGGCTCCTACACCTTTAACACAATCCAGTTTCTCAATGAATTCGAATTCAAATACAACTTCAGTTTTGAAAAGCAATTCTCTTTCAAGTTTCAATAATAATAGTAGTGGAAGCAATAGTAGTACCAATACAATATCACTACCACCAATTCAACAAATACAACATTCTTCATTGCCACAGCTTTCCTCTCTTAATTCTACTTATCAAACCCCACAGCCTCCTCCATTACCACAACAACATCATCATCAGCATTTAACACATCATTCACAACAACCATCCCCATTACAGAGTCAAAATCATCTTCTTTCTAATCTTCATCAACCATCAAATACTTACTTGATCACCTCTCCAAACACATCAATCCCATTACAACAACATCATTTTATTCCTCCACACCAGCAGTATCAAATAGCTTATCAGCAACAAATATACCCATACCAGACTGCTCAAAATTATACACATCAACCTATTCAATCGCAGCAGTTCTTAGCACAAACCCAACAGCAGCAATATTTACCTTCACATTCAACTCTTTCATCCACTCCATCACAACAACAAACTGCACAGGATCCAATAACTTCTGATTCAAAATTGGACATGAAGATCTCAAAATCTGAAGATACTCAGATTCAAGTCAGTATACTTCCAAAGACATCAGAATCTGTATCACCAAAAGGTTCAATCAAGTCATTGATCAATACAAAATCCAATAATGTTGTTGATGATAAAAGTAAAATTAGAAAGCCATCGTCAAAAGCATCTTCTCCAAAAGGTACCATAGTTTCTCCTAAGCAAAACAAGCCTACTGATAATTCAAACACTGCAGCAGTATTGATTGAACGACTTCAAAGTCTTGTTCCATTAAATGAAACATTCAATCACTTTTTGAATTTTGTTAACGGTAATGCTCATTTATTAAATGAACTATCCACCAGATTTGGAAACGATACAGCATCTTCTAAAAATCCTTCGAATCCAAGTACAGACGGACTTTTGAACATTTTTCTCAATTTTCCAGGGCAGGAATTGGACAGATTGAAATACATTGTCGACAATTACAATGATATTCTAACACTTTGGAAAACAGTTAAAGAAGCCTACATAAAGGTACCAGAGAAAAGAGAGAACGTTTTTTCTACAGCTGATATGGAAATTTTGAACGAAGACCTCAACTATCCGAAAGTACCAGGAGAATCAGTATCTTTGAAGGTTGTTCCTTTGAAACCTTCTGACAATCAGAAAAGTTTAGAATTCAACTCACAAGGTACTCTGCAACCTGACTTAAGTATAACTTTGAAACTTTCATGTCAGCATTGTGGATCAACTTCAACTCCTGAATGGAGAAAAGGACCTGAAGATGCTAGAACTTTATGCAATGCTTGTGGTTTATTCCATACTAAGTTAGTCAAAAAATTCGGTCCTGAACTTGCCAGACAGGAATTGAAAAAGAGACGAGAAAATGGTGATTCTAAAAACAGAAGAATTTGAATACCCAAATCTCATGCCATAAAGTTATCAAGTTTACCTAGCTGAGCAATTACTAATTTCACTTTCCAGCTTCTTCCTTCTTTTGCTTTGTTTTTAGAACTAGCTTTTTGTTCCCCTTTGCAGCTTACTTCATTTATTTGTAAAATTAGCCCTCAAAATGTAACCAATTTGTTTTGTTATTCATAAAATTTATAAACTTTTATAGAGTAAAAAAAAATCTTTTAGTGATGCTTTTTCCTTTTCTCTATTTTCTCTCGTAAAAATTTCTTGCCTCCGCTACGCTTTTTTGTTTGAATTGCAGAATAGGTTTTACTAAACCATTCATTTGAATCTTTATTTTTGAGTAGTTCATCAACAATAGTTTGACCTCGTTGTTTACGCTTCAAACGACCACCATATTCTCCAACACCTTCCATTATCTCACCAATTTGAAAGTTTTCTGGGATTTCCCATTTTTCACCTTTATAAAATCTTTTAGGATCTAAGTATTTTCTGTTTTTGATTATCAAAAGATCTCTTTTGAGATCATCAGTCATTTCAGGTTTAGATATTTTGAACCATTCGTTAGATTTAGCTTCTTTTATTAAACGTCGATCAGTTATAGTTTTTTCTTTCGTAGGCAACACACTTTCAACCGAGTCATCAATTTTCAGTATTTTGCGGCCCTTTTTCATTTCATTTTTCGTATTTTTATCTTCAGAAGTTAATGTGAGTTGAATGCTGGGTAAATTTATGACTTTCTTTTTTATTTCTTCGTATGTTGAATTTGCATTATTGGAATTTTTCTCGGATTTTACACCTATCTTTCCTTGTAGAAGTTTAAAAATCTCATCAATTTCAAGGTCTAAATTGTTATTTGAATCAGACATGATAAAGCTTAATTCGAAAGTTTCTTTAATGAGCTGGTCATGAGTTAACAATCAAAGTGGAACTTGGTGAGAATTTTTTTAATTATTTTTCACCATACAAAATTTTGTTCAGGAATACAAACGCGGGCTTATCAATAAAGCATGAAACTTTTGAAACTATATATATACAAATTAACGGCCTAAAAGAAACACACAGAAAACTAAAAACATGTATAAAGAAGAATGAAACTTAGCAAATTAGTCGTAATTACGACATATTTGGTTAAGCTTTTCAATACTTGCTAAGTTTTTACCATGATTGTTCTTTTGAATCAATTTCAAATACTGTCTAATTTTTGCTACTAAAATCTTCTTTCTCTCACCATCTATCATTTCGATCAATTTTTGGACAACATAATTAGCAAACGGATCTTTGATCATGTAAGCCAAGTTTGACGTCTCAGATAATTCATCATCGGGATTCATATTATCTTGTAAAACAACCTCATAAATTTTATTTCTGTCATTACCAGATAAATTGATAATACATTTCTCAACTGCATTGGAAGCAAACTTATGTTTGGATAGCTCAATTAAATTATCTAAAACGACATCTAAAATCATTTTGGTGTCATTCTCTTTCCCCTTTTCAATGATATGCTGAATAACATAATTACCGAACTGATCCTGAATTAAATAGTAAATAAAACCCTTCAATTCCTGAAGAATAAATTCTTGATCTTTCTCATCAGAACATTCTAACAATCTTTGTATCACTCTACAGCCATATGGATGTAAACTCAACTTGTAGATTTGTTGCCTCAAAGAATCGAGAATAAAAGGAATTTTATCAATAGGTATTTGCTCAATTGCCTTTTGAATAACATGGTTACCATTCTGATCTTTAACTAAACTTAAAATATTCGGCTGTAATTCTTCCATGATTTCAAGTTGATTTACGAGAGGCATTGCTTCAAGACATCTTTGCACGACCCTACAACCATACATTTGTAAAGAAAGTTGATTGAATGAACCTTTCATAATTTCAAATAAAAAATTCTTCTGTGTTGCTGAGCCATGCTCAAAATACTTCTGTATAACGTAGTTACCAAACACATCGGTCATTAAATCCATGGAATTTCCACTAATTTCTCTAAAAAATTTCTCCTTCACTTCATCATCTGAATTTTCTAACTCTTGCTGAATAAACCTGGAACCATGCTGGTCTTTAGCAAACTCATATGCATGAGAAACAATATCCTTGAGTTTGAAGTTTGCAGCATCTTCATTTCTGAACTTTTCTAGAAGGGGAGATCTTACAATATTTTTGTGTTTAGACTTGAAAGGTTTCCCATTTTTTTTATAGCCAGGCGATTTGCTTGATCTCGGTGGAGTACTAGAACGATTTTGACCAAGGGAAATTGGAGAGGCTACCATCATTGGTGGACCATTGATTATTGGAGACACACCCATAATAGGTGACATAATCATGCCTGGTGGTGGAGGGGTACCAGCAATCGGAGAACCTGGTATAGGGATCATTGCTGGGTAATTACCATTGCTTCCAGCTGGGCCACTATACATAGCATAATGATTGAAGGGCGCAACAATGTATGGTGATGCAGATCTATTCATATCCCACTCTGGGATCTTTTGTCTTTCTCCTTTGGGAGTATCAGCTTCTTCATCTATCTTGACATTATTGCTATTCTCACCATTATCAGTAGTCTCAGTGTTATTAGATTCATGAATTGTGGCAGTTTTACTACCATATTCACTTCTAGTAGTATCCGTAAGTTGCATATTATGAGACTGCACAGAATTAGGATTCTGTAACATGTTTCCGGTATAGTTATTTCCTGCAAATGCCGGAAACATTTGTGGAAACATACCATTGTTAACAAAATTTTGAGGAATCATTGAATACTGTGACATCATCATAGGTTGTTGCATAAAGGAAAACTCATTGTTAGGGTAGCTAGGATGGAATGGAGTTGCAGCTGCGGGATTCCAGTTATTCTTGAAAGTATTAGTCCCATGTTTTGATTCTGGTGCAACAGATACATGCTCAGAAACCGTGGAATTGATATTACCAGCCGCTTCCGAGCTAAAAGATAAATGTCTAGAAGCATCTGGTGATGTTGTTGCTGAAATATACGACTCTAACTTTTCACTGAATGACTGCTTCCTTGGTTCTCTGAAAAGTTGCTGAGGCGATTTTGGGTCATTGTTAAAAGTTGATGACCTTCTTGAACCAATTTTCTTCGCCTCAATTTCTCTTGTCTTTTCAGTGACGGAAGCAAATTTCTCCAAAAAAGTAGATTGTTTGGCTGACCCGAAACCGCTAGATTTCAAGCTAGTTACATCCACAGCAGCAACAGAAGCGGAACCAAAAAGATTACCACTGAAACGTGACTTATTTAATGGTTGATTTGCGACAGGTGCAGATATAGCGGAAATAGCATCTCTCAACACATCAGAGCCAGAATCACTAATTGCTGATTCGTCGAATCCAGTGATATTTGGAGGGTAATTATAGGCTCCTAGAAATGCTGATGTATGATGGCTGCCGAGTTTATTGGATGTACTTAAACCGGATATGATACTGGCAACATCTTCATGTTGATTCTGATTCTGGTTTTGGTTATGAGCAAGAATAGGAGATATTGGGTTTGGCACTTGCTGGGTTTTTAAATTTGAGCCATGATTGGAACTCTTATCCCACGGACCTGCAATGCTTTCATCTATGGACCCTGGCTTTAAAGGATCCCAATTTGAAGACATTTCGAGGTACTAATTAACAAAAGGGATATGATCTATATGTACAAGTGATGTAAAGAAGAAGTATGAACAGGATTATATGCAGGCGATATTTGCTTTGTACAGGTTGTGAATTCGAGAGTTAATAACAGAAAGGAACCGTGTGACTCTTGTGCAACTGAAATTAAACTAAACTAGCTGATGATGGATGTGAGTGAAGTGAATATGTACAGGACTCTGCCAAAATGAAACAAGCTTGAAAGAGTTAACTCGAGATAACATAAGAAACGTCTAAGAAAAATTGCCACTGGTCATTACTCGATCAGAAAACGTTGGAAATTTTTGGGGAAAAGTAAGTTCACGGAAAATTGGCTGTGCTCTCCTCTCTTCTTCGAAACAGGCACACACATTTGCGTATTTTTTGGCATTATTGAACTATGTGACATTCACTCATAAACAGTGAAAAGTAAGAAGAAAGTCGATTTTAATGGAGGAGGTAACTAGAACTCTTACAAATATTTTAAAAAGCAGCCCTAGAACAAGACATTTTCGACAAGGAATAACTATATCCAATGACATAACCGAGAGCATATCTAATGATCTTGTAAACACAAATGTGCCTGTTTTGAGATGTCATATGCGTTACAAATCCCTCACGGATAAAGATTTTTTTGATATAGGCAATGATTGTGCACCGCAAAAAGTTATTAGAGGACGATTTGCTTCCAATTTGGTTTCCTCAAACGATTACTTTTTGATTTTCAAAAGCAAGGAAGTACTACAAGAATACTTCAAAGTTGCCCAGCGTGCAAAAATTAATGGATTGAAAGTTAGTTTAAAAGAGACGAATGATATTGTAAATTACATGAGGTTTTTATACCCTAACTTTTTGCCAGATTTGGACGATTTAGAAGATTTGCTTACAATAGCAAGAAAGTCAGCAATGATTGATGATACTGACAAAGCTAAGGAGCTTCGTTATTCTCTGCGATTACTTTTACAAAAACGAACAGACAGTTTTCAACGCTATGAACTTCCAAACAAGGCTATATTAGTCAATTACTCTAAACTATTGTCCAAATTTATCACCAGAAAACCTAACTCATTCAGATTACTATTTCCAAAAGTGGAACGTTCAAATTGTGTTATACTACGCAACGTTCCTGCAAACATTGATTTTGAGAAGATAATAGATTTTCTTTGGGATTTAAAGTGGTATAAAGATAGTACATTGAGAATTCGTAAAGCTTTTGTGGAACCCGAGACAAATTTTGCAACACTGGTGCTCTGTTTTGATACAGAAGATGCCGCTTTGGCCTGCATTCGTCGATTAGACGGGCAAAAGCTTTTCTATAATTCAAAACTACCTGTGACGTATGCGGAACTTTTGTAGATAATAAACGTTTAACTATCAAAGACTTTTTCTGGAATATTTTTTATCAAAAAATTCAACTTCTCGCAAAGTGTGAAAACAAACACCAAGAAATTAGTTTCAAATGTAATTGGCCGGATTGCAGCAAGATGATGCTGAAGAGTAGTTGCACTAGATTCGATTTAGGTGTTCGACCTTTTATTACCCAATTTCCGGATTTGAAAAAGCAGACAGAATCCTTAGCTTGCAATATATTAACATTACTATCAGCTCACCCCTGCTATTTTATACACTCAATTACTTTATACGTCAAAAGTTACCAAATGATTGTAACTGTTTTCAAAATTCTTGAGGATTTCGAGTTGGCCACTTATGTTAGAGATTGCAAAATTATTCACTTCAAAAATGACGTGTTAATTACATCAGTTTTAAATCTACATTACCGAAAAAGTTCAAAGCTGTAATATGGGCAGTAGCTAGAGATTTATATGATACAAAAACTTAATTTACTAATCCAAAACGCTACGCCATCCCTCCGTTTCAATGAACCATTCATTTTTCATATTAGTTGGCTTATTTGAACTTTGAACAATGTTGAATTTCTCCCAAGTTCCTTTCACCTTCCAAACAATTACCACAGAATCATTATCACACCAGCCAATAACGCCCTTATCAGGCTCATTCCCATCTCCCACATTTTTTGAAACAAAACTCCAAGTACTTCCGAAGTAACCTTTGAAAAGTGGAAACTTTTTCATCAAATGGGTCTTATTATTTTCTATACCATCTATCCCAAAGATGTCAAAAAGATGTAAAGTATTCTTGTCACTCAGAACGGCTAGCTTACTTCCATCAGGAGAAAATTTCATATCAATAATTATGGCAGTATCAATACCCCTACGAAATTCTCGAAGAAGAGAACATGTTTTTGTGTCATGAATCCTAATTAATGTTCCCAATTCCGAGGCACTTGCAACAAGATTACCTGTAGCTGAAAGAGTGATACATTGAAGTGAGTTTTTATGTGCTTTGATCAATCCCACACTTTTAGAATGACGTCGATCTGTCTGTGGTTTTACACCATTTTCAAGAGTGACAATATGAAGCTGTCCAAATAACCTTGCTGGAAAAGCCACTTTGAAAGCTCTCTCTGTAACCGCCAAATCGGATATACCTTGTGTATTATCACACGTTTCAAAAGAATACAAGAGTTCTGGAATTGATTTGAAAGAATATATTAGGACAGAATTTTTCAAAACAACAATAATATGCACTCTTGAAAGATGCACATTCAATACCGGAGTGTTAAATTCCAGTACAGCTAAATTTTTTTTCTTTAAATCATCCCAAATGCATAACCTATTCAATGGGAATCGTGGCATTCTACCACCACCTACCAAAGCGACGTAGTTTGTATTTCCTAATAACTTTATTATTCCGATACCCATATTTTGGTTATTTTGACTCATATTGGTTGTCGTTCTATCCATTTTAAGCTGCATTGGGTATGTCGAAAATACTTTGAATCCTTGATCGGAGGACACAGCAAAACACGTCTGATCTTGATTGAAAGATACACTCAGGAGTTTAGAGTCTTTCAAGTTACTGGCATCATTTAAAGGTTTCTTTGTATTCATCAATTCAATGAGACAATAAAATCTGATAATTGTAACTCAATTGTGTGTGTTTAATGTAGGGATGTACTGTATTGTAGTTTTTTAATACTTCGCTATCCTTAATAATGCAAATCATTTTGAAACGAAGAACCTTTATCATTCTAGATTTGAATTACTGAACAGGTTTATCATCATATATGCCGGCTATTGAAGAAGAGAAGCTATGCAAGGGTGAGATTTCTATTATAAAAGGTATATACCCACTAAACTGGAACTCCAATTGTCTCCCACTAGGGAAATCAATGCAACATCACGCCCCTCTTATTGGAAGAGGTGACGACGATGCAGATCATGACGATGGTGATGATGCTGATTATGGTGATGATGAAGATGATGAACCTATTTATCCTGACATCACAATATGGAAACAAAGTGAAAAAGACGATGCAATAATGGAAAACTGCTTGCAAAAGGGTTACATGGAACCTCCATTTGTTCGGCACGAGGACCAATCAGGGCGCCCATTGATGGTGGATCTGATGAGAAAGTCAGTTTCAGAAACAACTTCAGTGTCAGATGATAAAAATCATAAGTTAGAGTTTATGGGCCAGATGTTTGTAGATGCGATGCATAAACGTCGTATTTTCAATGGTGTCAAAAGTAAGGCCGCTTTCAAACCACCTCCTCGAGTCACTTTAACTGAGCATAAAAAGGAGCAATGGCTTAAAAGACTTGCTGATCTTAAAACCCCTCTGAGTCAATTATCTAAGGCCATTCCCCATGGGTTGAGAAACAAAGTACTACTTGAGCAATGTTTATCTCATAACGTACCGATTTCCAGAGCTGTTTGGTTGATTAAATGTGTTGCATCCAATGAGCAGAGACAGCTTAAAAGAAAAAACATATATTCTATAGGGTTGAACAAGTGGATCATTGAATGGACTGAACAAGTTGCTGCTTTCTTTGAATCCAACATACTGAACTGTTTCAACGGTCTATTGCCCAAAGAAACTTGGAAATATCGTATCCGCTACACAATAGAACTAGTAACAAACATGTATTCCTTAGAGCTACTGAACAAATTGTCATTTTTGAGCTGGATTGTTAAGTTTATGGCTCATACAGTGAATAGTGCCTTCACATTTGACGACCTTCGACCTTTACTGGTTCATTATACAATAGTTAAGCTTTTCTGGTTCAAAATTTTAAAGTTTGATTACTTGACAAAGGAGCTTTCGGTTTCCTTACTTACTGCACTAGCTAAAATAGAGAAAATGGGGAGAAGTACGAAGTTTGAACATCTTTCTTCGAAACTGTCACTATCGTTTCAGAACCTGATAAAATTCTTATTCTACTACAACTCTGATATTTTTATCTTACCCTCAACTTGGAACTCCCAAAAAAATTGGCTCAAAAAATCAATAGACCTGAACCTACCACCTGTTAACGATCAGTTCAATTTGATAGCCTATAGAAACGAAACACTCACTGTGGATGAGTTTGACTTATCTGCCAGTTATACAAATACCTTATCACACTCACCATCTCCATCTGCAACCCCGTTAGTTTTATCTAACCATTTCAAACAATTTATAGACAAGGCTTATTGCTATCCTAAAGATAAAGTATTTCAAATTTTGAATAAACTAAACAATTATGAAACAGAAACTATTTCCAGTTTGTCCACATTTATTTTTGAAGAAAATAATAGTTCAGAAATCAGAGAGTTTTTACAGATGATATTTAAATGGTGTATCGAAAAGGTTAGAAAAGACATGATTATTCACGAGAGAGTTCTTTTAGTCACCTCTATTCTACAGTTCAAATTATCCCAGCTAATCAATCAAAAATCTCAAAAATTCAAACAGTTTCGTGCTGATATTGAGAATACAATTTGTGATTTTGTTTACCAAATGTCTGAGATTCTAAATTATAAAAACCAAATAAACTTACAAGGTACATTTTATGATGTGACTCATTTTTTGTATTTAATCAATCGTTTATATGCCATTAACTTATTTGTTATTTCATCCTATCTTCGCCGGTTGATTGCTTCGGGAGTCATATATTTGGCTGATCCAGACAGAGCTTGCTTCATTCATATATTGATTTTGAATTCTTTACCCTCTTCGAAAGACTCTAACATGAGAAGTATTTACAAAAGACTTTTGCTATCAACAGGTCTTCAGGTCGAGAAGGGCGATATTGATGAAATGAAAATGAAAAATCAGAATGTTCTAGAGAAAGTACTTAGTAATGTACAGAATCATGAAACTTTGGAATTTCGGAGTACTATTTCTGATTCAAGTTGCCATACAGATCCTCTATCTGTTGGACAGTACATGGAGATAGAGCAATCTTTGCTATTGTTTTACGAAACAAAACTTCGTACATTGGTTGATCCTCTTTTGCTTACACACAATAAACTATTGAACCTATATCATGTTTTCCAAAATTACCCAGATGGCTTATGTAAAGTTATAATATCCATTATTGATTGTTTGAACCGTGATACTCCTATTGTTGTTATGGATAATACAGAAGTTCTTGTTTTATTTGTTAGGATTGTTTTTTTCAATAGGAATTATTTGAAAAACTCCATATACAATTTGAAATTCAGCATGTGGGATCATTGCTGTTACATATTCAATATATGGATGGAAAAATATAGATATGATATTAGGAAAGTTTTAGCACTCTCTAAAATTCCATACAAAGATCTTCAAACTTTTGGGAATATTGATTCCTCAGAAATACCCAGTGTTTTGCCCACCTTTTTATCACCAGAGGAGTTACTCATACTAGATATTTCTTCCTATGATAGATTGAACAATGGGGCTGAGTTTACTCATTATTTTACCCTAGCATTAACTAAATATACCACATCGATTAGAGCAAAAGACAATATTCAACTGAGGTTGATAACAAGGTTTTTAAAAAGCTTACAAGTGTGGAAGCCAGAAGAATTCAACAGATGCCTATTTGATTATTTTAATAGATTTGTTAAACCCACCTTTCAACTTGAGTATGAGTATAATACTAATCTGTTAGTTCGAATGATATGTGATGAGCTTCTTCACTTTTCCAAGGTTGTCGAAGTTTTTGGGAACAGAAATACTTCTAAAAGTGATACTTTTGGTACTGACAATCACTTATACTTGTTATGGGATCTACTCTTCAATGAACAGTCTCATACTGATTGCGAAACTTCATTCCTTTTCGAGTTTTTCAAAAGTATTTATATAAATACCTGTTCTGAAGAGTATTATAAAATTTTGTCTGAAGTGTTCTTTAATTGCTTCAAAAAGAAGGACCATGTGAAAGAAGAAGCCGTTGTTGTAGGATCAGTTGATGTTGTGAATGTTGATCCTAGCGTTAATGTTATTGACAACTTTCCAGAATTGGATGCTGTACCAAATTTATCAGGGACAACAAGGGATGGGCTTATGAAAGATTTTGTTGGCTTAAGAGATATCATCTTGAACTCTGTCGTTATTGATGCATTATGGAACTTGGTTTTGAAACATCTAGATCTGTTTTATGAATATTTTTATCTTTCGTCAGAAGACATCAAAAAGCTGGATGGTCAAGCAATGAAAACATTTGTTTTTAGGAAAGTATTCAACCAACTAGATAATATGAACCAGATTGATGAATTAGATGTGCTGAATAATTTGAGTATCTTCAATTTATCATTATCACAATGGATGTTTATCAACATAATTGAGGAAAAATATGCTGACAAACTGAACGAGGATAGTATAGTTGGTCAATTTGTTATATTGGTAGATAAAGTTTTGGACATCTTTAGTAAGGACGAAAGCAAACAATCTTTAGCTGGCGAAATATTTGTTCATCTTCCAGACAAATTTAAATATCGATTACTTTCAGCATGTGAGCATATCTACTTAACAAGTGAAAATTTTCCTAAAGTTATTGTTAATGGAAATAATGCTACAAATGTATTGAGTTTAATTATATCGAGCTGCTCCAAAATGAAAGATGACTATTTCAATATTGATACAATTAGTGATGAAGGTAATGGTTTAGATATATTTGATAAAAAACCTAAACTTGAAATGAGCGATGCCCTAGTTTTTGCCTTAAATGGGAAATTAGAAACTTTGATTCACATATGTAATCAAATAGAACAAGAGCGAAAAAGAGCAGGCTATAATAAGATATTTATCAACAAAGATCTAGAGCTAGGAGTCAAAATGATTTTAAGAATAATTTTACTTCATAGATACTTTTTGGTGCAGTTGATCATCAAAAGATCTGTCAATTTACAGCGAGATGTCTTGATTTTGAATCTTTTGAAATTATTCAATCATAAGGTGATGCTAAAAGATCCGAAGTTAAAAAATTTATTATATGATGTTTTGATGTCTATAAAGTTGATTATATCTGAATATATTACCGAACGTTTTAGGAGGACTCAAGCAAGTAATATAGGGGGTAATATTGTCGGGAGTGCGAATTTATTATACAAGGAAACTCCTACATCTAGTACTTTATTATCTCCTGGTGAGTCGCCCATGGGTGCTTCGAACGAAGAAGAAAGAAGAAAAATTAAGGGCAAGACTAACAGCAATTATATTATAATGCCCAATATTCTAAATATAAAGCCACCCAGTTTTAACAGTAATTTGAAGAGCTTGCTCAAAATGTTTGATTTCAAAGATACTATCCATGAAGTGAGCGATACTAGATTATATATCACTAATGAAAGATGGGATGGTACAGTTTCTTACGACGAACCGTTGATCAAATATATATCGAAGCCGTTTGAGCAGATTGAAGATTCTTGTCCCTCTAATGCTGTCAACGATACTGCAGTAAGTACTCAGCTTTTCAAGATGAGTGTGAAAAGGGAGAACCCACCATAATATAATATACGTTGCATTTGTATTTGTGTTAAAAGTATCTACGAAACATAGTTACAGTTATTGATGAACTTCGCATGAGATGGTGATCGTTTCAGGGCGCAAGATGCGCGAGGCTGGTTTTTTTATCGCTCGGTGTTGTTTGTTTTTCGGGATTATTTCTTGTTTATGTAGATCACCTCGCAGTGTTTATATTGCTTGATGCACTTGCTTTGTTTTTGTTTCCCCACAACGATGGGTATAAAAGCTTTCGGATGCCCACTAGAAGACTATACTTACTTGTAAGGCCGCTAGTGTATTGATTTTAGTCAAGTATACAGAGACCAGAAAATTAATTACATTAAACTCGATGTTGAAGATTGAATCAATAATACTCACTGTTCTCTATGCAGTAGCCACTCTTGCGCATCAAGAAGCCGGAGCAATGGTCAACTCCAATGGAAGTATGGATCAATATTTTGTTCCTGAAAATGATGCTTCTTCTGAAATCACACCTATAGTCACAGATGGTGCTACTAATACAGAGATTCGTGACGACAGTAATAGTACTGACCAGAACGGAAAAACTACGGTGACACCAACAACCAAGTCAACCAACACACGTGCCGCGGCTACAACATACACGCATGCAATAATAAATACTACTACAGCCACCACAAAATCTACAAAAGCAACAGATGGTGAAGAAACTCTGTTGAAAGATACCTCTACTAACAAGAAAGAACCTACTACTTCAACAACTTCAAAACCCACAACCACCGCAACTAAGACTGATTCCACGACCCAATCTGCATGTGGTACAGCATGGGCACAATGCGGTGGTCAGGATTACAATGGACCGAATTGCTGTCAGGACGGCCTTGTTTGTGCAGTGGTGAACAATTGGTGGGCGCGTTGTATACCTAAGCCAACCACGCTTTTATCATCATCTTCTTCTACCTCTCCAAGAAGCTCTGTCTCTGTGATGTACAACCACGCAGACGGCGTAGTATCCCCACAAGGCTACCCTACTGTCCAGTGGGCTGTCGCGTTAGCTTTCCTCATATAGAAAAGTGCATATTATAGAGCGCTGTCTTCTTCTCTGTATACTATATTTCTCAATGTACATTAGAATAGAAAACCCTCACGTAGTAAGAAATTTTTTTTTGTTTGTGCATCGCTCGAATCCACTTTCTAGGCGACTATAAAAAGGAGAACTTTTTCACACAATCTTTTTAACTCGTGTTTTGTCCTGTTTCTTTTTGTAAGGCCCTCACTGTCACCGAAGAACTGGCTAACTAGTTGTCTCGTATGACTAGCTTGGTTCGTGTTGCTTCATGCAATTACAGTTCTGGGGCAGATGCATGTCGGTCCTAGTGAAGCTAGTATCTCAGTTTGTCGTTTTGCACAACTGTCCATTCCATCTGGTTTGTTGATCGTTGTGTGTTTGACATTCTACTATATGGTACAGGGTATGCTCGACCGAGGGGCCTCCAAGTGATTGTGTTCATGCTTGAGTCGTGTTCCTTGAATTATTGTTATAGTTCAAGGGCTGATGGTTTGAACTCTCATCATAAGATACTTGATGATTGATGTTTGCCGTTGGTAGGCTTTCGCATGAATGCAAGGCGGTATATTCCTATTCTCTGCGAATGACCATTGGTCTTTTATCGTTTGGGAAACAACCATATCGCATACATTTCGTAAAAATGTTAATTCAAGTACAATCAATCTTGTCTTAGTTGATATCTTAATCGAATCATGTAAATTTCAAAGCTTAATACACAAATATCATTACTCACAGAAAACTATATCTACTTATACGTACACTGTTGAGTCCATGATTTAACAACAGTTCGAGCTAGATTGAGAATTGGCACTTTGCTTAACATCAACATTTCCATCGTTTGATGGCGCCTCAAAACTTGATCCATTTGTTTCGACAATCTTTCTAGATAATGTATAGAAAACTTCAGGAACATTCAAGCCACTTTTAGCACTTGCTTCAATGAAAGGTACACCTAGCTTATCTGCTAGTTGTTCACCTTGTTGTGTTGAAACAACACGCAATTCTTCTTGATCACATTTGTTACCTACAATTATAACCTGTGCATCTTCTCTTGCATGCTCTTGCACTGTCTTATACCATGTCTCAACTCTATCAAATGATGATTGATTGCAAACGTCATAAACAATTATGATACCCATTGCACCTCTGTAGTAAGCTGTGGTGATAGTTCTGAATCTTTCCTGACCTGCAGTATCCCAAATTTGCAATCTTATTTTGGAGCCATCTAAATCAATAGTTTTGATCTTGAAATCAATACCAATTGTTGTGATAAATGTGGCATTGAATTTATCGTCTACAAATCTTAATAGTAAACAAGATTTACCTACTCCGGAATCACCTACCATCAATAATTTCATTGACTTATCAAACGCTTTCCCTTTATTTGCAGACATTCTTAATCCTTGCTAAATTATTACCTAAGTCGATTTATGAATTAGATTTCAACCCGCTGAACTGTATTTATTAAATAGGCAAATCAAGTTCACCTCATCAAATCATAATCTCTCATGTAATCACTGTCTGTCAGATCGCGCCCTTTGAAGTCCGGGTAATTTTGGACCTCTCATTTAGCGTCGTTTTCAAGATATTTTTCAAGACTACAATATTGATATTTAACTCGTTATCATTACTCCAGGATTAACAAGCACACACTTAGAAATGCCAACAGTTGCTGTTGATAAACAAGATTTATTTGAGCTTTTAGGTAAAAACTATTCACCTCAAGAATTTGATGAATTATGTTTCCAGTTCGGTATTGAGCTTGATGAAGATACAACAGAAGATGTCAAGGGTACCGATGAAAGACCACAACTGAAAATTGAAATTGGTGCAAATAGATACGATATGTTGTGCATTGAAGGTATTGCTCAAGCTTTGAATCAATATCTCGGTAGAGCTTCAGAACCAAACTATCGTTTAGCTCCACCAACTCCAACTACTTCATTAACTATCAAAGAATCAACAAGTGCAATTAGACCATATGCTGCATCTGCTATATTGAGAAATGTTACTTTCACCCAAAGGAGCTATGATTCCTTTATTGCATTACAAGATAAGTTACATGCCAACTTATGTAGACAGAGAACATTAGTTGCAATGGGTACTCATGATTTGGATACCATTTCGGGTCCTTTCACGTACGAAGCCTTAAAGCCTGAAGAAATCAAATTCATTCCATTGAATCAGACTAAAGAAATGAATGGTCACGAAATGATGGAGTTTTATAAGAGTGACAAAAACTTAGGTAAATATTTACACATTATTGAAGACTCACCAGTTTTCCCCGTTATTCTCGATTCAAACAAAACCGTTTGTTCCATGCCACCAATCATTAATTCAGATCACACTAAAATTACTGTTAATACCAAGAATGTTTTTCTTGATGTTACCGGTACAGACAGGACCAAAGTCGAGATTGTTGTTAATCAATTAGTTGCTATGTTTTCTCGTTACTGTGAAAAACCATTCGAAATTGAACCTGTTCAGATTATCTCTGAACATAATAATGAATCAAGAGTTTGTCCAAACCTTGAAAAGAGAACTTTGAAGGTTGATACTGAATATATTAATTCTACCTTAGCTCTTGAACTCTCAGAAGAGAAAATTTGTGAATTGTTATCAAAGATGTCCTTAACTGCAGTTCCAGCTCCAGAAGGTAAAGCAGTTGATGTTAGTATCCCAATTACACGTCCTGATATTCTACATGCTTGTGATGTTATGGAAGATTGTGCGATTGCTTACGGTTATGACAATTTGGTGAAAACATATCCAAAGACTGTTGCAACCACTGCATATCCATTACCAATTAACAAAGTTGCTGATATTCTTCGTACTGCTTCAGCACAATCTGGTTGGTTAGAAGTAATGCCATTGACATTATGCTCTCATGATGAAAATTTCAAGTTTTTGAATGACGAAGATGATTCAATGGTCGTTACTCTAGCTAACCCAAAGACTACAGAATACCAAGTTGTTCGTACATCTCTTGTTCCAGGTATTTTGAAAACCATAAAAGAAAATAAAAATCACTCTTTACCAATCAAAATTTTTGAAGCGGGTGATATTGTTTATAAAGTGCCCGAGTTGGAACGTGGTGCAAAGAATCAAAGAAATTGGTGTGCTGCTTTTGCAGGGAAGAAATCCGGTTTCGAATATATTCAGGGTTTACTAACTAAGATTATGCAAACTATGCGTGTTGACTGGTTAGAAGAGAAGGAACACAATAGTGGTAAAAGAGGTTTCTGGACCGTTGGATCAGACGAAAAGAAGATGTACTTCCCTGGTAGAGGTGCAGTTATCTACTTTAGAGCTAAGGAAGGGGAAGACGCTGTAAAAATTGGTCATCTCGGTGTTTTACACCCTGAGGTATTGGCTAACTTTGAAATTCCTTTTGCATTGTCCGTTGTTGAACTTAACGCAGAAGTTTTCTTATAATTAGCTTGAATATATACACTTTTATACTTCTATTAATATTAATCTGAGACAATATACAAGCTTTAAAAAATTTATTTATTCATTCGAAACTAATTTGAATTTTGCTTTCGTCTAAAGGAAATTCATCCTCATCTCCGTAATCAATTTCTGTCACTGGACCGTAGCCTGCATGATCTTTTTGTTGTCTCAAAATCTTGTTCTCTAAAGCATCAAACTCGTCATTGTAGCTGATTTTCAGATTTTCCACTTGAGGGAAATCATATTCACCATAATCATACTTATCATCGACAGGTTGAAATACATGCAAGTTGACAGGTGACGATTTTGAATTTACTTTTGGGGTCTCATTTTTCGAGGAGATACGGAAAGACTTTAGTTCTTGATCTAGTTGAGAGGAGTTGGACACCGCTGGATTAGTCTCTTTTGTTGATTCCATAAATTGAATAACACTTGGACGTTTTCTTAGCTTTTTCAAATCTAACTTAGTCTCTTTGAGTTCCTCAGGGCTGTATTCGGCTTCGTTTGATTTCTTTGTATCGAGTCCAACTTCGGATTCTATCAAAGTGGGTTTGTGCTCACTTGACAATTCGACAGATGGAAGTCTAGTCTTATCTTTGGCTTTTATCTTGGTTGTTGATTTGAAAAATGAACTAGATTTGGACGTTTTGCTCTGCTTTTCTTCCAGCTTTTTTGCTTCCTTTTCAATATTGGCAATTTCTTCTTTCAAAGCCAAAATGTTGAACTTCGTAGTACTTTCGTCATCTATTTCAGTATTAGATGAATTCCCATCTTCAATTTCGGAAGAAGTGCCATCTTTTTCCTTTTTTTCCGATTCCTTTCTCCTCTTTTCTTCTTCACCTTCTTGATACATCTCCCACCATTCTTTATTCTTTTTACCCCACAGTTTGTTGTACCAAGACTTTTTCTTTTTAGTATATCGTGCTTTCTCAAAATCACTTAATAACTTACGCTGTCTCTCTTCCTCCTCTGGATTTGGCTGTTCAATTTCCACAAATTGGTCCTCCAAAACTTCCCATCCAATGTTTTTCAAGAGCTTTGGCATTGCTTCTCTATATTGCATATGCCCTTTAACAAATTCTGAACAGTTAAAATTCTCAATGTTGTTCTTTTCTTCATCGATCGGTGACAAACCCGCAATACTTCTAAGTCCTCCAGAAGTAGCCCTAAAAAGATACCCTAAAATCCAATCTTGTTTCATATAACCATTGACAAATCTTCCACTTACTGCTGACCTAGCCATTGCAATTTCATCAGCATGTATTACAATTGGTGACCCAAAAAGGTAAACATTTTCAACAATACCAAAATCTCCAGTTTTAGCTAGATCTAACAGACATGAGTAAATCAACCTTGCACCTAAACTGAAACCAACTAATGTTATGGGTCTAACACCAAGTTTCTTTCTTCTCAAAGTATCAGCTAGAACTTTACCACTTTTCCAAGCCCTATCTAAAGAATTATTCCAAGGATTATCAAGAATATATCCCAATTTGGACAACATCATAGGTAACTGCAACCCCGCCATCAATGTAATCAACAAAGTTGAACCAAGAATTTGCTGAATACTTTGTGTCAAAATTTCGTTAGCCAAAATACTAATTGTTTGACCCATACTTGTTAACATTTCTGGTTCCCATAAAAGAGAATAAAGATCCCCCATTACTTGGTCCACTGTTGAAAATGGTAATCTTACATCATCTAATGTACCAGACATCCAACCTGAAACGGTTATGATAAGATTAACCCTTTTATTATTATGTAAAGGAATGAACTCAAAAGTTTTAACAGATCCAACTCTATGTTGCATTGAACTTTGACCAACTCTCATACCTGACATTACACCTGTTGTTGTGATAATAGCAGTACCACCTGCACCTGCTAAAAAGCCACCGGTACCACTAATACCAATCGTTGTCAGACCTGCTGCTAAACCTGCACCTATGACAGGAGCCAATGCACCTGCACTTAAACCAATCACTAAACCACCTGCTGCAGTTGCTAGAGCTATTTTAACAATTTTTGCATTTTTTTGCTTTCTTTTATGCTCATCCAAAATATCCGTTTCATCCCAAGTTTGTGTGTTATTCATAATTTCAAACACTTCATCAATCTCCAATGAATCTGTGATACGTCTTTCAAATTGATAAACTTCTAAATTTTCTATACCAATTGATTCCGCAAATCTAAGTAGCAAAGTACGAGATCTTGAATCATATACTGAGGCTTCAAGTAAAATCAAAAACAAATCACAAATCAATGTCCATTTGATATCAATTTCTATATGATCTACATCTTTATCAATATTGATAACATTGATATCTTTGTTACTAGGTAGTTGATTTTCAATGACTATGTTTTTATTGAAAGATTTTGAAAGATCGGAAAATTCAATTCCATGACAACTTAATGTCTCAATCATTTTAATCTCTTCTTCATTTCTGATATCGAGATGTTCATACAATGCATTCATTACATTCATTGACCATCGCATAAACGATTTTTGACAAATTGCCAGTTTTTTCAAAATTTTAGTAGATCCTGATCCTCTAATATTTATAAGTTCTGTGTTTAATTGAACAATTATAAGCTTAACTGATGCAGCGTAAGCAATTTTCTGAGAATCATTGAGCATTGATTTAGTTGACATCATTTGTACATTAGGATTGAGTTCATTTTCGTCTCTACCTTCATTGTTAAAATAGGAGTCAAAATCATCAGTTTTCTGTATATCATCTGTTGATTTTCCAGTTAAATTAGTTGTAGAAGATGAAACATTATGTAGTTTACGCAAGTTTGAATTATCATTTTGAAATAAGAAATCAATTCTTTTATCCATTTCACCAAATTTTTTAGCTTGTTTCTCTTCATCAATTCTGGTATAACCTTGTTTAGTATTATCAGTATTAACTAAATGAGCACGTCTATAAGCTTCTTTTAATTTTTCTTCTTTTTCCTTCTTTTTGTGAGTTCCAATAAGTTTAGATATGTTCAGTTTTGGCTTTTGTTTCCCATCATCTACTGTTGAATTTGCCTTTGTAATTTCCTCTTCTGTATGAATGAAAGAATCTAATTTTTCACCTTTAAGGTTATAAATATCACCACAATTCAATTGCGTGTTTATTTCTTTCCAATCATCATCAGAATCACTATCATCATTGATATCTAATTCTTTCGGTTTAAATTTGTTTGATACGGATTTTTCCGGTAAAGAAATGATAGATTCATTTGTGATTTCCTCATTATTTTGATCTACTATCGGTTCATTAAAGTTATGATTGACAATCTCTAACGAATGATTTTTAGTATACTGAAATTCAATAAAATCACTCGCAGTATCTTCAATATCGCTTAAATCACTTTCATTTGATTCACCTTTACTTAATTCATTGAAAAGTTGACTTTTATTGAATTGTGTCATTTTTGATAGTGGGATCTTTGAATGATCATTAGTAACAGAATCTTTCAATACCATCGAACTGGGTATTCTATTAAGTGAAACAGCCGATTTATCAACAGAACCTGAATCATGCTGTTGACTCATATCAGTTAGAGATGGGCTATTCAGGTAAGATTTACAAATACGTTATCGATTATAGTAGTTGTGGTTCTATTCACGATGCTTGAAATTCCCGCTGATATCAGGCTGTGCAGAATATCATCGCCTTAGCAATTAATTATACTGATAAATTTTCACATTATCAATACTTTCACGATTTAACAGAAGATTTTAAATTAAAGCATAAAAGTTAGATAATGTACAAATGAAGATAGAAAAAAAAGAAGAATATTTTGAGTTAAATATTATACATAATAGGATAATAATTTAATTACAACACAATTATTCATCGTCTTCTTCATCATCAACAGAAGTAGAGTAGAATTGTAACTTGTATTCGTTCTTCTTAACAGAGATGAATCTAATCCAGTCTCTGATTTGGTTCTTCTTTAAGTATCTCTTTGTTAAGTATTTTAAGTACTTACCAGAGAATTTAGTAGAAGCAACAACGACAACTTTAGTACCTTCTGCCTTAACAGAGATTAAATCACCTAAGTTACCTAAGTGACCGTCAACTTTGATGTGTTCAACTAAGTACTTAACGTAAGATTCTGGATCGAAAACACCATTTTCAGTTGGGGTTGCACAGTCAACAGTGAAAGTTCTAGTAGAAGGAGCGGATTTCTTGGTCTGTGAAAAGTGAAAGATACCATTTTTGTTAGTAAATTTGATCAAGTTAAATCAAATTAACAAAGACTTACAGAATGTTTACTGAGTTTATAATAAAAGTACCTACTGCAGAGCTAACAAATTTAATTGTTAGACACACAGAATAGTAAATGAAGGAAAACAATTTGTTTTCAAAATGTTTCAATCATTACAAGGTGCTTTAAAATAAACACAGCAGAAAGTTTAAAACTCCCTGGCATTCTATTAAAGACTTTGATAAACAGACTAGAATTAGACTAGCACATACAATTGGAGCCATTGTGTTGTTGATTAATGAAAGTGGTTGGAAGAAAATAAGAAGTTGTGTCAAAGTGAAGGAAATTTCACAATTTATATTGCGCGTCCGACCTACTCAAAGTATTTTTCAGCTTGATTTTTTGTAGTGCGTGAACGAAAAAAGACGGAAAAAGTGTTTTAAAACCCTTTCCAGACACACGTGACCTGTCTTATATTATACTGGCAGCAAACGAGAAATAAATCTCAGGCTATAAAGTGATTTGAAATGAAGAGTGAAAATACCACGTACTACAGATGTAAGTAATGATTCTTTTCTTAACATTCGGTACTTTCATAGATTCATATAGCATGAAACGATATCGTGTTTCCACTGCTTTAGATGAAGGTACCTCATAAGTCTGTAGTATCAAAATAATGTTAAACTCTTTCGGCTTCGCTATTGAATTTTACTTTTTGATTTCAGCCTAATCTGTTACAAAAAAAAGGAGGTTCTGCGAAAAGGTTCATATTATTGTAATTCTAAGGTTTTAAATAATTTTATATATATAAGGCGGAAACGGGCGATGTTACGTGTCTTTTCTCGTGCTTCTCGGGTGATCTGGCGTAAAACAGTGTTTGTATAGTAAAGATTTCAAATATTAGTAAATTTGGGGAAAGGGTAAGGGTTTTGATGAGTATCGTGTGATTAGATTAGAGTGATCAATATCGATGTACCAATTAGAGCCCAAAGAAAAGTAGCGGATTTTGTTGAAGATCTCAACATTACTGAATGAGAATCGGAAGAAGCAGACGATGATGCACTAGGATCGATAGTTTTAGCGTGATGACTGGACTGACTTAAACTGGTTTCGCTGCTACTATTACTGTCAAATGTTTGTAGGTATTCGTAGCTTGACAGAGAAGTGTTCATGTCTGTGAGTAAAGCTGTTTCAGGATAGGAGGAAAGTAGAGAAGTAACACTGTTGTTGATTTCATTGGCAAGAGTGATAGCAGAAGAAGATACCACTTTTGTCGCTTTACCATTGTAAGGACCATTATCTGCTGGTGTTGGGTATGCTGTTATTGCGTTTGTGAGTGGAACGAGATCTGAGTAGAACTCTGCTCTTCTAAATAGTTGGATATTCATATCAAAAGCCGGGGTTGTTGAAGTGCGTGAATCAAGGAAAATGGACGAAAGAAAAAGAGAGAGTGAAAGAGAATGGAAGAAGGAAAGATATACATAGGGAGCATCGAGAGATCATAAGAAAAGACAACACAGACTAACGCTGTTCCTGGACGCGCCGTTGCGGCACTGCCAGGCACCAGGCACCAGGCACCAGAAACGGGCGCCTGAAACGTCCCTGAAACGCGAACGCGGAACGCGCGGGGACGAGGAGCGGGGGACGAGGAACGGGGCACCGGTGACGTCATCCCCGCTCTAGTGCACACGATGATGCAGATTTACAGATTCAAAGATTCGATTCAAACAGGTACACATACATACATCTACAACTCGTCCGGGAGATCCCGACGGGTGCCTAGTCTGTTGCCAAACACCTGGTGTCGGAGTTCCACAAGACGCTCGAGATCTGGAACATCTGAATGCTCACTGTAGTTGCTGTCAGTGTCTTTGCTGTTGTATTCATCACGTTTACGTAATTGATAATCTTTAGATTTGCGTATTTCTTGGTCTAGCCAATTAAGGAATTTAGAGGAAACTTTTACCGCTCCCTTATTTTCCCTTTTCAGATCAGCCAATTTGTTTAAAACATCCATCAGTTCAGTTCCGTTAAAGGTATCACTCATTAGAGATTCTTGAATATAATTAGAGAAGTCAAAATCGGTATTATTGATAGTTACATCTTCATCATTTCCGTTCATTGCTTCAATATTTTCACGCTTTTCATGATCTTTCTCGTTATAATCTTTGACACTCTGCAAAATGATCATAATCCTTTCACGTACTGTAACGTCTTTAAAATTTGAGTAAAGGTCAAGTAGTTTATATTCCAATCCACCTTTCTCAAAATATTTATGAAACAGACCATTATTTAACAATGAAATCATCAATCCAAGTTTACGTTTGGTAATAATTAAACTATCACCATCTTGTTTAGTAGCAAGAAGTTTCAAGAATTGTTCAGGGTGATTTAAGTATTGAATCAATGAAACTTGAGCTTCTAAATTATTTTGGAAACTTGAACTTAAAATACGATAAGTTTTCTCTTTAACAATTTCATATTGTTTCTCACTCAAATTAAACCGATAGTCATCAGGTTTATCTGTTTCCTTATATAAATTTATAAGTTTGATAAATGGATGTAAATTTTGACTAATTGCAATACCACATTCTCTATCTGATGACCAGTCAACTAATTCATCGATATGACTTTCAACTATTACGAAAGATGTTTTACCTAAAGTACCTTCCGCAAAAGTTGAAATGAATTCCATCGCTGATGAGAAAGCAGGATCAATATTTGCAATTATTAAATCATGATTTGGTTTATGATTGATTAAATCTGAATCTGAATCTGAGTCTAAATCATTTGAATTTCCTTCTATAAGTTTTGCTTCTTTCTTCATTGTTTCAAGATCCAATCTAACATCTAAACCTGGTGGTATAATTTGACCTTCAAGTACAACTTTCCAATCTTTCTCAGGTTTAAATAGTTTTGGGTAACACTTGTTGGGATTTGAATCGGGACAAATAACCTGATTAGATATCTCACTACCTTGGACAAATGTAAAATTGATAGATAACAAGGACAGAAATGTGGCAAGTATAGTTTTCAAAGGAGCCATTGATTGAAGAGAGAATATAGGGGGACGACTAAGGTTTGAAATCTCTGAGGTGTGTCCTTCATAATTACTGAACTACAATAGGTGATGCTACTGCATGATTCGCGCAGTACAGTCGCAGAATTGAAGAGTGTGGCTCAAATTAAAACCACTCTTATTCTTATATTACTATCGGAAGAATTCATTTTCTTTTCCATGGATAAGAATTAGATAGCTTTCGATGTCGTTAAATAAAGCGGGAGGATTTACACTGTCATCATTTACAAATGTTAAACCAACAGTCAGTGTTTCAAATACTACAACAACATCTACAAATGTACCGACCACTGCAACAGCCGGGAATGAATTGATTCAAAGTAAATCAAATGAATCTATAATTGAAGAGATACTACATAATGAACTAGAAGATACAAATAGTAAAATGGCAAGATTACAGGATTTACAAACAGCAATTGTTAAAGCTCAAGAAACAGAGGTAAAAGAAGGAACTAATGAGGTAGAAAATGAGACAAGTAAACCCGAGGAAGAAAGTGAAAGTAGTGAGGAAGAATTGGAAGTTATGGAAGAAGAATTTGATGATTTCCGACCAGGAGAAGTGACATTGAATGTACCTGAAACTAATCAACAAGAAGTTAAGATCTTAGAGTCACCAACTATGGAGAAGGAAACATCGGATGATGAATCAATAAATGAGAAAATTGACATTATCGATAGTAAGGATGATGAAGTTGGAAAGTCAGATCAATTGAATGAAGAAGATCAACTGATTGATGAAACTTTGGATGGGATAAATGAATTTGGAACATCTAAAGAAGATGTTGAAATCTCGAAACAAGTTGAGGAAGAAGTTCATAAGATTCGTTCAATGTCGATAAGTGATCAACAATGTTCAACTAAAGCTAGCAACGTAGCTGAATCCAAGGTTATTTCAAGGACTACCAATTCGATTAAAAATATTTCGAATCCACCAGAAATAATGAAAAGGCAAGAAGCTTTTGATTTTCAAACATTTTTAGCTCAATTTAAGTCTAAAGATTGTGAACCAGTTCATAAATATTTGAAGTCTTTCCTCAATCAGTTTAAGCAAAGAATATGGACAATAGATGAACAGATCAAATTGGTTAAAGAATTTGAAGAATTTCTATTCAATAAATTGATTGAATTTAAACCTTTCAATGAGATTGGTAATGATGAGAATAAGATCAATAATTGTAAGGAAGGATTAGAGAAACTTATAATGACACGAATCTATACATGTGTTTATAGTCCTGAGATGTCATTTATCAAACTAACAGATACAAATAAGAATGATAGAATAATGGATAAGAAATATCTAATGAATTGTTACATCTATGATTGGATCAAACTCGAGCATTTGGATTTGAATCTTAAGATTGAGGATAAGCATGTCGAGCTCACCAAGAGGGAACTCTCACATATCAACGAGTTCAAATCGCCGAGAGATAAAATCGTGTGCATACTAAACGCATGCAAGATTCTATTCAACTTGATAAGACAGCACCACAATACAACTCAGGAGAACGCGGACTCGTTTGTGCCCTTACTCATTTACGCTTTGATTCGGTCCAAGGTGAGGCACCTCTACTCGAACTTGCAGTACATCGAAAGGTTCCGTAACGAGGAACTCCTTGTCGGCGAGACGTCGTACTACTTGAGCACGATGCAGATCTCTGTCAACTTTATCGCCAACATCTCGCGCGACCAGCTCAGCGTCGATGCGGACGAGTACGACCGGCGCGTCGCGGAGGGGCGGCGCAGCCTGCGCGCGCTGCAGCGGGGCTCGTCAGCTGCGGCAGCGGGAGGCGCT